>JAJHSJ010000218.1:0-41929 GCA_021015155.1 Magnolia officinalis
TTTTCATTACTTTTGTCAGTACGTCAGTCCCGATGAATGCTTACGCGTGTTACGCTTGCGCGAGATCTTGGTCATTCATCAAACGGGTCCCAAGGTAGATGTTCCTTGGACCAAACAATAAGGTCCGTCGACTCATGAACTGGGCCATATGCATATAAGAAAATGGACAGCTAGAGAGAGGATGATCAACGGTCCGACTTCAGTGAGTATTTGTGGCCCACCTGGCCATATCAGAACATGGGGAACTCGTTTTACCGGATCTGCTTGGGCGTAACAAAGAGCATCCCTTTTTCAGCTAATCATAGCTAATTACTCAGTGGATCCACGGCCTTAATGGGCTGGCCATTTGGAGATGGGCCCATTTACATGAGCCCAGTTTCTTTTAGCTCACAGGCTGTGTTGGACCTGGAATCATGGCCTACTGTACTATGATGCGCATGCTTGAGGAAATTACTACTTTCAGTACTCACTAGAAAATCCATACCATCCAAGATAAGTTGGATTGTTCTAGATGCCTGCCAATCTCTGTTTATGTGATTCCAATCTTTTATCATCACGACCTGTCTCCTTAGGACTAATTTTCATATTTGGAGTTGGAAATATTTTTCTCATCTTTTATAATCATTTCTATTTTATTTCAGATTGGTATTGTGATCCTATCAGCCCGAAGTAATCCTTACTATTTTATTTCAGATTGTGGTTGTCCTATCAGCCCAATCCTTCATTTTTTATTTTTTTTTTTGTCAGAGAATAATATATCCAATCCACGTATCGAATTCGAATGATCAATTCATGAGCAGCCCGCCTGCCTTAGATATCAGATTCATGGCCAGAGTTAGCCCATGGACAAACCAACCTATGGCCCACATTTCTCTATCAGATCATTAGGATGGGATGACTGAAATCCCAGCACAAGGGCACAAGCCGTCTGATAGACCCACGCATAAAGCAAACAAAGGTCGCATAAGTCCATAAAAAGGCCCATCATGTAGAATGCTCACATTGCTGGAACCCGGAAATAATAATATCCCTGCTCTTGGAACCATGCTAGAACGTAAAAATGGTCAGACAGTGGAATCCACTAGGATGCAGAAATACTTTTCCAGGCCATCTCTACAAGGTAGAAAATAGTTTTTCTACACCAATAAAACATGTCCCTACCATGTAGGCCGCCTGAAAATTCCTCTCTTTAAAACAAGCACCTACTCACTACCAGTTCTTCAAATTTATTTTTGTCCTATATTATAACATATCTCTTACTTTTTAAATTGCTTCTACACCTTTTTAATGGTCTATACGATTAGAAAGTGTTTTGATGGGTATGCCTCTCCTTATCTCCAAGAAAAGTTAATGTAGGAAAAGAGTCTAATTTTAATATTTAAAAAAAAGTCTCTCTTATAGAGAGCATTAAGGAAACGTTTTGAATAAAATTTCAGAGGCTTTCTTTTTGTTTTTAATTTCTTATGTGAGCCTAAGAGATGATTGAAACCCTCGATCTTCCAATGGATCTCTTCATTTGTGTTGCTAGCCAGCTCTTCAATCTTGCTGCGTGTGTTGCCAATTCCCGCAAATGGCGCAAGCATCAAGAAGTTATTGGTGTTTGGCACTTTGCATGTCGCAGCATATCAACTATCCTGATCACCATCCACTTCTTCTCATTTGTATGTTAGGGATAGGAATTATTTAATACTCTGGCACAATATGACACTAGAACAAATACTCAAACATTGTACACATGGCATGCATTAACTCAAATTGAAACAAATAAATTGTAATTGTCACTGTCCTAAGTCACAGTACTAAAGTCAGATTGGTTGAAGCATCTAACCTCTGATTGGTGAACACATGTTTGCTGAAATTAGACCATTGGATATCATTCACTTTTAACCATTCAATAAATGGCCAAATAGTTACATAATTACAAATAAGCATAATATTTTATTCATGATAAATTTTAATTAGACTCCATAAATTGATAAGTTTAATTTGAATTCCCCATACACCACATCAAAGGTGGTTAGGACTGTCAGTGTCCATTTGGTGTTTCCCTTACTACTCTACAATTGGTGAATCCTTAAAATATAAAATGACTATTCCATCCCGTCGCTATTAGTTACACACTAACCAGCCCTGGTTATGAACCACATCATCAACGTTGACATGTGAGACACATTTTTAGTGTTTGAAGGTTGATGGTGGCATATACATAATATGTTAAGTGCAAGATGTTTTTGATAGTTACAGATGGTCACAATCAAATAAGTCAAATGTGTGTAAGAAACACCCTGGTCCATAGCTCAAGCGGTAGACTGAGTGAAAGATACCTCGTTTCAACACTGAGGTCTTGGTATCGATACCCTAGTGGGGGTGGCTAACAATGAAGTGTGAACTGACGGTGGGTGTACTAACAAGCTAACAAAAAAAAAAGTGTAAGAAAACTAGAATTTTATGTTAAGCAAAGCTTTAAAGTGTTATTTCCAACTCTCTATTATAGACATTCAATCCCTAAACTGTATAATTTTGTATGATTACCAGTGGAGAAGACTTAATTTGCCTAAATTCAAAAAGTATCATTCCCAACAACCATCTTAACCGTCCAATTAACGGGGTCTCATGTTGAATATGGACGGTCCATTTTCATTATCGTAAGGTCACCTAAAGGACCCACCCGTCTGACACTAAAAAGATTTACTAGATTGGGAGTGGGTCATCTACGTATGTTTGACTGGATGGAACCATAACAATGTTGGTTGCCTTATGAACGTCTTGCGCGAGTTTCCTCTCAACCTTACATTCGCGGGTAACACATCAGATGGCAAGGACAAAATACCACTGATTTGTGGGTCATCTTGCGAGTGGCGCACATTAAAATGTAGTCAGAAAACGTAGAGAAGCAGCAAAGACCAACTTGTCAGAGCAATGTCGCGGAAGAACAATGACACATGGTACTAGCACTAGGCAAAGCGTGGGATTGATGACGCATTTCAGTTGGATTGTACCATCTCTGCGGCCAGGGTGATGTTTACTGTTTACTTTCATGAGCAACCCTCGGAATGACAGCTCATCAGGTTTGCACATTTGTCCTTCGCTGTCATGAGGTTCGCAGGTGCATTTGCACATTTGACACAGCTATATCTTTGAAAGTTGGCTGAACGGAAGAAAAAAGAAAAATAAAAAAAAATAAATAATAAAAAAAACGACCCGAATTGGATGACTACATTCTGTTTTCTACAGTGGTGCCGGACAAGTGGATCAGATTAATGTTTCGATTCAATCCTCTTCATGGTTGAGCCCGTCGTAATGTATACATTTTACCCATTCCGTCCATCTATTTTACCATCTAATTCTGATGTAGTAGCTAAAAATTGAAGTAGATCCAAATCTTAAGTAGACCAGACCATAGACTGGTGATTGAAAGTGGGAGCAAGCTGATATTTGGGGCCACAAAAGTTTTGGATCAATCTAATTTGTGTTTTCTCTTCATAGTCTCTAAAACCTAAACAAAATAAACATTATAGTGAGCCTTAGAGAGTTTTTAACTGGGGGCGTTCAATCACTATTATTTCTTATGGTGTGGTCCACATGAGATTTGTTTTGACTCATTTTTGGGCTCATGCCCTAAAATTAGCCGGCAAAATGAATGAATAGTATAGATAAAACACATACACCGTGGGGGGCCTACAACGCTTTTCCAACACTGAACAACACCAAGGGTTAGTGGAGGGTCCAATGGAGAGAAGTCAACAGACCCTCTCGCTAAGTGAGACATGGACGCAAACTGCCTGTGCGGTCGGTCGCAGGGGGCATCTGACCTGATTTGGTCCAATAAGGAGCGTGATGTGAACTCGGTGGAACCGTGACTATGGGACCCACTGTGATGTATGTGTTTATATCCACAGTAGGCCCCATGGACATGGATCCACCATGGTCGGTTGTTCCCCGGATCCATCGCATCCGCATCCGCCCTCCATCATCATTTTACAGTGGAGAATCTTTTCTTTTTACCGCGGTCCCACGTTGAGGCAAAGCGTACACAGGTGCCTGTTTACTACTGGAACGGATTGGCTACTCCCCCTGCCACCAGCCCCGGCTGATGGTCGGTGCTGTGGGCTCCACCATGATGCATGTGATTCATCCATGCCGTTCATCCATTTTTAAGATCAATTTAGGGCTTTATGGTAAAAACAATAGGAATATAAATCTCAGGTGGACCACACCACAGAAAACAATAGTGAATGGATACCCACCATTAAAATCCTCCTAAGGACCACTGTACTGTTTATTTGACATCCAATCTGTTGATTAGGTCATACAGTTCCAGATGAAGGGAAAAAAAAGATAAGCTTGATCCAAAACTATCAAAACTTTTATGGCCCTCAAAAAGTTTTTAATGGTTGAAGCTCATTCAACATTGTTTCTTGTAATGTGGTCCACTTGAGACTGGGATATACCTCAGTTTTGGTCTCATACAATAAAATGATCTAGAAAAATAGATGGATGGCATGGATGAAACATATACATCATGGTGGGCCCACAGAGCACCGACCACCAGCCATTGGCTGGTGGCAGGGGGATCCGTTTCCCTTTTTACTAGGCCACATCATCACGGGGTCACAGGTGGTTGCGTTCGTGAGACAATGCCGATGGGCTCACTAATCACCATCAGGCCCAAAATCTAAATTGATCAGGAAATCCTGACTTTCTGGTTAATGCCATTCACTATTGAAACTAGCTATTGAATAAACGTCAATTCAGGTTAATTTTAGGTACTGGGGTTAAGACTCGTATGTAAGTTACGCACCAGGTGACCCATCCTCTACACATGTGGGATCGACGTACAGCTATTCAGGCAATCTAAACTGTGGGTCCACTATGGATGCGTTATGCATCTAAACTGACTCTCATCAATCAATACCAACCATCTTAGTTAATGGCCATCACATGGATGGTTAAGCTAGAATCATAACCTTTTGATATGTGCTGTAGAAATTGACAGTTTTGGTGCATGTCACAGAGCGGACGCGGTTTGGCTGGTGATATAACCCCCACCAGCTAGCTCGTGTCAAAGTTGTGCGGCCCCGATGTGTGTGTTTATCACGCTGTCCATCCATTTTGCCAGCTTAATTTTAGGGCCTGTGCTAAAAAATTAGGCAGTTCGAAACCTCAGTTGGACCACACCACACAAAATGTGGGGATTGAATGCTTACCATTGAAAACTTTAATGGTGCCACGGAAGTTTTGGATAAGCTGATATTTGTGTTTTGCCTTCATGCAAATCTGTCGTTAGATTGCAAATGAACATTACGGTGGGCCATACGAAGTTTTTAATGGTGTGTATTCAATCACCATCGTTTTCTGTGGTGTGGTCCATTTAAGATTTGGATATGCCTCATTTTTGGTATCACACCCTAAAATGAGCTGGCAAAATAGATGGACAGCGTGGATGCAATACATGGTGGGGTCCAGAGAACTTTGACACGAGCTAACTGGCAGGTGTTCGGGTCACCAGCCAAATCGCCAGTTTGATCGAGTGACAGCTCATATGCCGTGCCTGGCCTTAGGTGTGGGATGGAACACGTGTCAGAGATTAGGACAATTCATCAGGTCAAGTGCGTTACACTGCGGACATGCCCTTGACAAAAATGAAGATGGCCAGCTAATCCGGCAGCCTTGGAGGAGAGGTCCAGCAGTCCAAAATCAACGTGCATGGCTACCAATCCAATCATCTGCAACACTTGGCTAAAACAACCGTGGCCCACCAAAAATCCAAAAGGTGAATTTACAGGTACCATGTGAGTGGAAGCAGATTGGGTGGTGTTGGGCGCTATGGGTCCCACAATAATGTATGTCCTTTTATCCACACTTTTCAATCATTTTGCCAGCTCATTTGAAGGCATGAGCCTAAAAATGAAGCAGATCAAAACCTTACAGCAGTCAGGAAGAGGGTAATTGAACACGGCCGTACCTTTAAAAACTTTTTGAGGGCTGCAAAAATTTTGAATCGAGATGATATTTGTGTTTTAGGTTGAATGACAACTAAACATTACGGTGGCCTTCAAAAAAAGCTTCAACAGTGGTTTTCATTATTTCCCTTGTTTCCTTTGGTGAGAGGCAATTGAGATCTTCTAAACTTGTTTTTTATGAGCTCTCGCCTTAAAATGACCCGGCAAAAGGGATGAACGGCCCGGATAAAGAACACATACATCGCGGTAAGCCTCACAACGCACAACACCTATGTGGTGGTGCGGGGTCGCAACCCAATCCGCTTCCATGTGCGTAGAGCTGCGCGGATCTGCCGAGGATGACTCGACGTAGCGTGTCCTCTGCTCAGAACGGGTACCATGTACATACCTATGTGACCATCATGATGTTTGCGTGATATTCCTTCCGTTCATAATTTGAAACAGACCATTGTAAGACGTGACCCCATAACTCAGGCCTTTCTCAATCTTAAAGTGGGCACACCACACGGAACAGGAGCTAGGACACATCATTGAAATCTTTGTGGGACCCACAGAAATCTTGATGAAGCAGATAATTTTGAAAGGATGAACGGATTGCATGTCATGCAAATGGAGGGATTGCGTCCTACCCCGCCCGTCTCCAGCTGGGAACGGGCAGCCGCTTTGATGGCCACCTGTGACGTATGGGTCTTATCCACACCGTCCATCCATTTTTTGGTATCATTTCAGCGGTTAAGCACAAAAATGAAGCAGATCCAAGGCACAAATGGACCACACCACATGAAGCAATGGTGACAATGATTCTCACCTTTACAACTTTTCTAAGGTATGCGCAAAAATGGGACGCGGATTAGCTACTGACAGGTTGAGTAGGGAGAGCAACTACTGAAGCGACGTCATCAACTTCTGCGAGACCCACCATGATGTATAAGTTGTATCCACACCGTCTAGCCATTTGGAGAGATCATTTTAGGCCATGAGCCAGTGAATGAGTTAGATCCAAAGCTCCAGTAGACCCCACCACAGAAAACAGTGGAGAGAGTAACAGTGGAGAGAGTGACACCCACCATTAAGAATTTCAAAGGGCCACGGAAGTATTCCATAACTGAAATTTGTGTTTTTCCATGTCTATCTTAAATTATGAATACGTTGGATCTCACATAAACATTATAGTGGACCTTAGGAAGGTTTCAATGGTGGACGTCACTCTTTTCTGTGGTGGGTCCACTCCAAATTTTGATCCAACTAGTTCTTTGTCTAATGCCTTAAAATGATCTCTCCAAATGGATCGATAGTGTGGATACAACACATTATTTATTATGGTCCCTCATATCTTGGTAACGTCACTTCAGTAGTAGCTAGAGTTCAGTAGCGCTCGCTATTCAACCTGTCCCTGTCAGTATCTAATCCGTATTCACAGGAATGAGAACCTCAAGTTGACCACACCAACTAATAAGCTTAATTATATTAAATGTACAAAGCATTAAATGATTATATATAGCGTCGACTTGTTAATCTACCTTATTTTTGTGCTTATTCCTTAAAAATGATTCAAGAGAAGGGATGGACGGCATGGATAAACCGATAAATTATAGTGGGCCGCCTGCGGAACTGCCCGTTCGTGGCCAGAGACGGGCGGGGCCAGGACACAATCCACTTCCATCCAAAACTTGTGGCCCAAGAAGTTTTCAACTGTAATGGTTTAATCCCATTGCGTAGTCCACTTGAGTCTCGGATCTGACTATTTTTAAAAAAAATGGATGGACAACGTGGATAAGACTCATACATAATGTTGGCCACTCAAAGCTGGTGCCCGTTCCCAGCGGGAGACGGGCGGGGGTAAGACGCAATCCGCGTCTTATGCAAACATCACATGTGGCCCCTAAAAGATATCAACGGTGATGGACGTCTCTACTAACAAATAGGTATATTTACCTACGGTGTGGCCTACTTGAGTTTTGGACCAATATAATTTTCCACCTCACCTCTGAGAACGAGCTGGCTCAAGTAATGAACGGATTGAAATCACATACTTATGTTGCCCGTTGAAACGGGTCCATGTAGCATGGCGAACCGTCGTACCATTACTCATAGCATGTTCACATGGGAGCACTAGCTCGGATCTCTGATACGCGTGCCATCAACGCTTTGGAGCTGTCACGCAGTGGCCCGTGTTAAATCAAACCCGTCAATTCATGGGGTACTTCGCCAACTTAGAAGGGGGAATTTTGACGGGACAACATACGTCACAAGGTTGTAAAATTACCTATAATGAGGATTTTTTTATTTTATATATATATATATATATAATTTTGAAAGTCCTATGGTCCCTTGGTAGGAATAGACTAGTAGTCTTTTGAGGAGAAGACTGAAAAAGCAAAGATAGCAGGCAGATGAGAGAGAGAGGAACCTGCGATGTCAGACTTTTGACGGCGTCTTTCGTACTTGGATTACCACGCGCACCATCTTCGCCACCCGATTCCTCCACCTGCTTCGAGCATGCAATGCAGGTTAACATCCTCCCTCTCTCTCTATCTCTCCTGCATACAAAAGAAAGAGAAACATTACACTACTAATACAGTTTCTGTCAGCTACTTGTAATTAATGATGAATGGGATTTAATACTCTGGCAAAGCATCACGCTTGATATGCCGGCACCCATAAATTATACGCTTGGCATAAATTAGCTTAAACTAAACTGATTAAATCCTTGAACCACTGTTGCTAAGTCCCACACGCCAGATCACACGGGTTGAGCAATCTTAACCTCTGATTCATGGACACTTATTATTCTTTAAAATAGAAACATACATACATACATATATATATATATATATATAAAACCGTTATAAATGTCCATCAATCGGACAGTCCCAATAGTCAAATAAATCCTCATATTTTTTATTCACGATACACCTAGACTGGGACCGAGCGTTCCATGGATCCCCCTCTGCCAGTTTTTCGCTGGAAATTGAAAGAAACGAAGCCGACTTTTTATAAAACACCCTCGAAAATCTAAAAGAATCCTCCGCGATATTATTGAGGCCGAGAGGCTCGAGGAATTTTCGGCCCAATCAAGTCCGTTTTGGTTGTGCCGCGAGTCAGGATCGCCATCACGTGTCACATCCTATTGGGCCCACATACAGATTGGATATGAACCTTGGATCAGTTTAAGTCTATTCTATTCTTTCTCCAAACACGTATTGCACAGCTGGGGACAGGACAGGCCTGATTTTCTGGCCAGAGCAGATGCAACATGTGGCCCACTTGATGAACATTCTCATTTTCGTACATGTGCCCGTGAAGGCACGTGTGACAGAGGTAGGTTGTGCGACCCAGGTAGGAAATTCGAAGTTTGGAATACTCTGCCTTTTCGCTTTATTACGAAACAAGAATTTTTTAAAAAAGAAAAAGTAGTTCTTTAAATCAGAAGTTTCTGTCTTTCGGAATATAATAATCACTTTTTTAGTCGCAATCGCCGAGGAGCACATAGAATCTCCGATAGATGTAATAGAACGATCTTCCAATCACTGGAAATCTCGGTTGTCGAGATGAAAAGCGTTTTGATGAAATGATAGAAGCAAAAGGAGCTCAAAGCGTTCGATGAAATGACAGAATCAAAGCAACAGCCGCATTTCTTCTCAGAACAATCCATGGAAATCTCTCTTTCAAAAAAAAAAAAAAAAAAGAATAAGAAAGGCACACACATATACAGATAAAAAAACATACTCGATCTAAAATCAAAGTAGATGAAGCAGAAATTCGCCGTTCCTTTGTTACAGAGAACTTTCTGATGGACGGGGATCTGTATCAAACGGCATTGATGATTAGTATTCCATATAAAACGACGGAAAACGAGAAAAAAAAAAAAAAAAAAACTGCATATCTTATCAATCTTGTAGCATTTCTCTTACCTTCGGTAATGGAAGATTTTAAGAACAACCTGAAAAGCATCAAAGAACAGAAAATCCTATCATTTCGTCAATCAAATAACAACAATTTCTACATCAGATTTCAAAGCAGAGATATGAAATGTGGAAGATATTCACATCTATCGAAGCTCAAACCTCTCAAGGTTACAAAAGATAGACTGCTTAAAATCGCTTCGGAGAGGCTTCTGGAATGGTATAAGCTTGTATGTTGCTCTTTTACCTCTCGAAATCCAGCTTACTTCTCTTGCTATAACAGAGAACTTGAAGAGTAGAAAGTGAAGGAGAAAGGAAGCAGTTTTCGTTGTCGCAGAGAAGATTCAATGGATTTTCCTTTCCTTTCCATGCATTTGAGACGAAGAGAAAAAGAAAAGGGAAGGAAAGAGAAGAAAGAAACTGAGGAGATCTGAGGAAATCCTGTTTCCGTTTGTACAAAAGGGGAGAACTCATTTCCACGCCTCCTATTTATAGTGAAAGGAAGCGCCTCAGGTTTGCCGTTTAATAACGGAACAGTTGGCCTCGAGTCATAACTGTTATGAATTCTTTTTGCTCTGTCGCGACTGAGAATATAGTGTGTGTCCGCCCCCAACTGGGGCCCGCATGGAGAGATGATCCGATGATTTGAGTCGTCAATTTCTTTAGTTACAACAGTATATAAACTATTGCCGATAATCGTCCTTTCTTAATGATCCCGATCTTTGATTTTTAGAGTTAAATGTGATCCATTCGTTCCATTTTTAAAATCATCTACAGATAGTAATGGTCACACCCATTCTTTCAACGTAATTTGTTTTGGAGCCTTGATGACATATTTTCCACAACATGGACGGTTCATCTGAAACATCGGCATGTGGGCCCCAGTAGGCCGAGATAAATGTTGGATCTAAGTGGAATAGAGGCAAAACGAATTGAATTGTCGCACTTGCTGCGTGATACCAAGGGGGGATACGCAAGACACGTGGCACACGCGTGAGGCAGGGCCTGGTACTAGGTAGGGCCTTGCGTAAAGTTTCCCCTTCACAGAAGACCGGCTACTCTGCACAGTAGATGGTGTACGTTTGTTTCTTTGTTTGTTTTTTTTTTAAATCTCACCCGGTAATATGTTGCATACTGGCCACTGGTGATTTTCCTGTCCATTTTCCTCTTAGAAGTGAGGCCCACCTATTGAGTGGTTTGGTGGGGATATTCAAGGTTGGACACACTTACTCACTGGTCGTTAGACCTTAAATCAGACATATCTCGCAACTGCCTGTGACCCGTGATAACGTGTAGCGACTGGTGATTCAGGGTTGGACACACTTACTCACAGGCTGTCAACTGCCTGTGCCCCGTTATCACGTGTAGCGAGATTTACTGATGTAGTGTGGGTGACTGACAGTTTCATGGCTAAGATGGATCAGAAAAGGACCGGTCGACAACAGAAGCAATTTGGATCGTAAGACCTTAAATCAGACATATCTCGCAACTGCCTATGCCCCGTTATCACGTGTAGCGATTGGTGATTCAAGGTTGGACACACTTACTCACAGGCTGTCAACTGCCTGTGCCCCGTTATCACGTGCAGCGACTGGTGATTCAAGGTTGGACACACTTACTCACAGGTTGTCAACTGCCTGTGCCCCGTTATCACGTGTAGCGAGATTTACTGATGTAGCGTGGGTGACTGACAGTTTCATGGCTATGATGGATTAGAAAAAGACCGGTCGACAACAAAAGCGATTTGGATCGTTAGACCTTAAATCAGACATATCTCACAATCCGAAATGAGTTATCAGGCATAAATTATATGATTTCAGGGTAAAACGAGCTACTTTAGCCACCCAACCCGCTACGCTGGGTTGCGCAAGCCGGATTTACGAAATACTACGAGATCGATGGTCGTTTTTCTATTTTAATTCCATTTTTACTATAAATAGTAAGGTTTAGTTTGATTATAACTCTTCATCCGTTGGGCTTTAGGAGTTGCGCCCAACACGAGAAGTGCTTAGAATAATAAAGAGAACAACTTGGTGAAGCCAAATAGGACACTCATTATTTTTGGCCGAAAACCTTGAGCACTAGTAAATATCACGATCGTTTATAAATACTAAGTTTACTATTTATAGTAAGTTGCAAATTCTATGAGTTTTAGTTATAATTTGATTTGATTTCTCTCCCATTCCTTAGTATCCCTATTTGAAGGGTTATGAACTTGTTTATTTCATTCATCAATCAATTTTGAATTTTATAGAATTTATTCTCTATTTTTCTTGCTTTATTTCTTGTGAATTTGAGAAGTCTTTGTGAGGAGTCCAGAGAAGTTCCGTGGATTCGGAATATTTATCCCCCTGAGGAAGACGGTGCTCGACCTCACGTCCTCCCCTACGTCATTCACCTTTTCGTTCTCTCTAGCTTCGCTCATCGGGAGCATTTTTGAATGAAAAGGCACTTCTATAGAAAAATCGTTGCGAGGAAATGACTGTCTGAATGAGAGAAGAGTAATTTGCGATTGATGTTCAAGTTGAAAGGTAAAGAAAAGTTGAAGTGCTGGAATTGTGATATGACATGACATATGAAAAAAGATTGTACAAACCCTAAAACTTAGAAGGATGATAATTCATATAATTCACCGAAAGAGACCAATTTAGCATAATCAAGCGAGGAGATTAGTGGCTACGATATATTGTTAGTTTCTAAAGTTGGACATTTGTATAACAAGTAATGTTTGGATATGGGGGCATCATATCGCATATGTCCTCATTAAAGTTGGTTAATCACGTATAATGAGTATGATGATGGCCTAGTTCTTATAGGTAATGATCATGCTTGTAAGATGATTAGAATATGATTGGTGCGTATTAGAATGCTCGATGAGGTGGGGCGTACTGTTATGGATGTAAGGCATGTTCTGGACCTAAAGAATAATATGATATCTCTGTGAGTTCTTGAGGTACTCATATGTAAACTCGCTAGGTATGACTTATGAGGGTGTCCTAAAAGTTTCAAAGAGACATTCACTGTTATGAAGGCACAAAAGAGTAGTAAGCACTACAGGTTGATCATGATCATTGTATTAGGTGGATCCGCAGCGTCAGTAGCGAAATCCACACTTGCACATGTGTGGCATGTAGGCTTAAGCCATATGACAGAGCGTGGTATGAAGGTACTCATAGATCATGGTCTAATTTCTACTTTTAATTTTTTTTATTTATATATATATGGTAAATAGTCAAGATTGTTATTTAAAACCACAAAACATAATAGTAAGGGATCGCTAAATTATGTGCACTTTAACGTGTAGGGGTTGACACCCATTGTTTATAGAAGATGGTTGTTATTCTTCATAACATTCATTGATGACTTTTCTATAAAGGTATGAGTTCATTTTATGAATAATAAATTTGATATGCTTATTACCTTCAAGTCGTGGAAGGTTAATTATGATTGAAAAATAGTCAGCGTGAAAGTTGAAAGTATTGAGGACCAATAATGGCAAATAGTTCACTTCAAATGAATTTAATCCATTTTCTAAGGACGAGTGTATTATTAGGCACAATACAATGAAGCACACACTAGAACAAAATAATGTAGCAGAACGTATGAATTAAACTCTTTTAGAAAGACCCTGAAGTATGTTGAGTAATGTTGCGTCAGGCAAGGAGCTATGAGCTGACACCGTTAACACAACTTGTTATTTGGTGAATCGATTCTCATTTACGACTATATTATAAAATTCTAGAATAAGTATGGAGTGGTCAGGAAGCAGACTACTCCAATCTGCATATATTTGGTTGTGACACTTACTCTCATGTACCGTCATTTGAGAAAGAAAAGCTAGAAAAAATTATGAAGAAGTGCAGATTTGTTGGCTACAGTGATGGTGTGAAAGGATACGAGCTATATGACTGGGCCACACAGAAAATTATAATGAATTGGGACGTCAAGTATGATGAGAATTACTTATTCCGTAAGGATAAACACAAGGAAACAAAAAAATTAGAGGTAATTGATTTTGAAATAAAAAGGGTGAAACACTTGTAGAAGTCGAGATGCAAGAAGAGGTATAGGAGCAGGTGGAGCCACATGTTAGAAGGAATCCACTGAGAAATCATAGATTACTAATGAAATATAAAGATGAATCAAATGTTACATTTGCCATTTTTACGGATAAGGGGGATTCATCTACTTTACAAAAAGTATTAGATGATGCATATACTGAGAAGTGGATGGTGGCGATGCATGATAAGATGGATTCTCTATAAGAATAAAATGTGAGAGCTGGTGGAGTTTTCCTTTGGGCGAAAAATGATTGGGTACAAGTGGATTTTTCATAAGAAACTGAATGAGTACATGGTTAGATTGATTGCGAAGAGATGTGCTCAGAAAGAAGGCATTGACTTTTGTGATTTATTCGCGTCAGTCATGAAGCAGGTATCTATCATATTCGTGTTGACAATGATTGCTCAATACAATCTAGAATTAAAACGGTTGAATGTGAAAACAACTTTTCTACATGGGACACTAGAAAAGTAAATTTATATGAAGCAACCTAAACGATTCGAGGTACAAGGGTAAGATAAGAAGGTTTGCAAGTTAACAATGTCATTGTATGGCCTGAAACAGTCACATAAGTAATGGTATAAAAAGTTTGATTATTTCATGATGAATCAATGGTTTACTAGAAGTGAATTTGATTATTATGTCTATTTCAAATCACTGAATGATGAGAATTTCATAATTCTGGTATTATTTGTTGATGATATACTTATCCATAGCTATAACATATCTAAAATCAACATATTTATGACTCAGTTATCCAATACATTTGAGATGAAATATATGGGAGTTATATAAAAAGATCATTGGCATTCATGTACAAAAGGACAGGGAAAGGAATATGCGATTGTTGTCTTAAGAGGAGTTTCTTGAGAAGGTGTTAATCAAGTTTGGACTTGATAAGGCCAAATCGGTTAATACTCACCACGTTGCTCACTTTCAGCTTTTTTTTTTCCTTTGAAATAATGTTCTACTATATATGAAGAAAAGCAGTATATGTCTCGTGTGCCTTACTCGATCGCGGTTAGTAGTCTTATGTATTTCATGGTTTGTACTAGACTAGATAGTTCATATTCAATGAATGTTGTAAGCAGATATATGTCAAACCTCAACAAATGATACCGGGAGGCAGGGAAATGGTTACTTCATTATATACAAGTTACAATTAACTACGTCTTGTCATTTAAAAAATTTGAAGAAAAATTAGTATGCTATGTGGATGTCGATTATGCTGGTAACGTGGACAATATAAGATTGACTTCCAATTACTTGTTTGTAGTAGTAGTGAAGTGATCAATTAAATCTCAAAGCTTTAGTTCATGGTTGCTCTTTTTACAATCGAAGTTGAGTATATGGCGGTGATAGAAGCATTCAAGTAAGTAGTTTGGTTGAGAGGTATGACAAATGAGTTTGGGCTTCAGAAGGAAATCGTGTTTGTGCATTGTGATAGTGAGAGTACTATTGATTTGGTGAAGAACTCAATATTACACTCCCAAACTAAATACTTTGATGTGCATCATTATTTTATCTGATAGATGTTAGAGGAAGGCGGTATTACTCTTTAATTAGAAGATTCTACATTAGTGAAAATTCAATTGACATGCTTACAAAAGTGGTTCCTTTAGAGAAGTTTAGGATTTCCTCAACTTCTTTCAGCTTGGTAAAGAAGAAATGAGGACGGAATGTGCACACGAAGCGATGGTCAATGCATGTTGAAGATTAGAGATGGGGATAACAACTTCAAACAATATAGCCGGATGATTAAAGCCACGGTGGAGATTGTTGAAAGAGCGACTTTAATTTGTCTAGCATTGTCCGTTCGATGTTAGATTTCTCGAATCGACTGTGAACTCTTTCGGTCGACTGTGACACTCTGTTACTTTTATGGTCGACCAAACGTGTGGCCGTACGGACTACGTAAGTGCATAGTTTTAGTTTCTAATCTTGTACAGGGCCTATATATGTTGTAAAATGGGATTAGGGTTAATCCAATTATGCTAGAGATGGCAAGGGTTTCGAGAAGGGGAATTCATCTTTGGAGAAGAAGATTTCAAATCTATAAGTTGTTTATCTCTTATAATCTTCAATTATAATGGATTATTTGTTGCTTGGTGTTATGATTTTTTTTTTCATACAATAATTTTGGCAGGTAAAATTTATGTTTATTTGTAATTGCCAGTTATTTTTATTTCTGTATTTGCATACTTAATTCATTCTAAACTTACTTCCACACATAACATGTGGCGGCTGTGCATAACACGGATAGGTTTCTTTTCTAACATTCGAGCCCTTACGTACCTATTCATGACATTGTTCACATGATTAAAATCGCAGGTCAAACATATTTTTCCACCCTGGCCCATTGGCAGGAAGCACTTTCATGCATTTGGTGTACGATTGCCATTTGGAGCTACTGTATGCTGGTCATCACCTACTGTGTAGATGGTCCTTGGTGCAATTCCCTGTTACATAGAGCCCACGTAATCCAAAGCTCTGCAACGCTAGCTTGTCCTAATGTCCATGTGACATCCTCTCCATTCATCAGTTTTTACCAATCATTTTATCTCGTGTGATCCCAAAATTCAACCACATCTAAGATTTCAAGTGAGCCACATATAAGAAATGGTGAGATGGAAAAGTCCAATAGTGAAACCTTCCTGATCAGTCAACTGTAATTTTTATGTAAGAAATAAAATTTTTTTAAAAATCTCCCCAACACTCGTAAAGAGTTGAGGATGTCAATAGTAAGTTGAAGGCACATGCTTCTAGACTTCTTTAAGATAATCAAATCTTTTACTCGCATAAGGGATTCCACCACATTCCCTCTATCATCCAATTAAAATCAAATAGTAAAAAATAAAGAAATAAAAATTGAAGTAGTTCAAGCACATCTCTATCTATTTTTATAAAAGGAGATTAATAATGTAATTAATACAATACATAGTTCCAATATAGTGATTGTTAGATGCTTTTAGGTCTTGGGTTATGATGGAGGCCCAATAGAATAACACCATCGAGACGAGCATGTAGCAAGTGCGGCACTAAGGCATGAGAATGCGCCTGAGCGGCGCAATTGTTAGACCACCATTTACTTAATAAAGATTAAGTAATAACCATATACAGGTGATCATATATGAAAACACATTTTAATTTTACTTGGCTTATAATGCGGGAAGCGGATTGGCTGGGGTACCACACAGCAGCTATATAGCTGCTGTACGTACATGTCGTGCTAAGACGAGCACTGCCGCCCCGGTAGCTCGGAGTTGTACAAACGTATCGAAGGATATCAAAGTTACATGCCCCAACAGTGATGTATTTTTATATCTACACCGTTCATCTATTTTTAGAGATCATTTTAGAGTATTATAAAAAACTGAATCATATCCAAAGATCATCTAGACCACACCACAAACAGCAGCGGAGATAATGATTTTCACCGTTAAACAATTCGTGAGGCCCAGCATAACGTTTATTTTCCGTCCAAACTGTTCATAAGGTCAAAAAGACCTGAATTAAGAGGAAAAACAAATTTCATATTGATCCAAAACTTCTGTGACCTCAAAAAGGGTTTCAATGGTAGACATTCAATCCCCCACTGCTATTTGCAGTGTGGTCCACTTGATAGTTAGATCTATCTTAATTTTTAGTCTCAAGCCTTACGACAAGCTCGCTAAATGAGTGGACAGTTTGGATATAACACATACCTCAGGATCAGATCGACAGAACTTACTTACGTCAATACAGCAGCTGTATGGCTGGTCTGAGCTACACTAGCCAATCCGCCTCCATAATGTGGGGTTTTAGAAAACAACTTTTCAAAGTAAAAGTTAAAAAATTTAAAACCTGACCTAATACTTTTTATGCCATTTAACCCATTTTTAAGTGATTCCGACAGGAAGTAGGGAAAAGACAAATATCCTCTTCGTCTAAAACTTCGGTGGCTACAGGAACTTGTGTCCCAAAACGATTTTAATGGTGGGTGTTTAATAACCACAATTTCCTACAGTGTGGCCCACTTGATTTTCGGATCTGCTTCAGTTTTGATCTCATATCCACGCATGAGCTTGGGAAACTGATGGACGGAGTGGATGTCAGCAGACATCATGGTGGGCCCCGCAGAGCTTCACCCTACAGGAAGAGCATTGGCGTCCCAATAATCCCTCGGTCAGGAAATTTCCGCAGGCCAGATTCCGTACGGATGTTTAACATGTCGGACGTGTAACCGGCCGCGCCGGCGACCGACACGCGTATGTTCCTGTACGGGTGACGATGAGGGAGATAGGTGACCGGCTTTGTGCCGGTGGGTGAAAAGGGATGAGAGGGAAGCTACTTCTTTAACTCAGATGCTGTTTCCTTGGCTTTATTCCTGGCGTCCTAAAGCAAGCTTGGAATGGCGGGACAATATCCGCGGTTTTAAAGCGGAAGGGGGATAGCTTCTCCAGTGGGCCCTGCCACGTGGCCGAATCCTGGTGGCCATCCTTTTCAAAAGAGGTTTTCCGGGTACTTCCTGCCGAAGAAAAGGATTGTTCAGAAAAAAGAAAGAAAAGGAAAGAAATATCAGGACAGGTTATAGTAGAATGGGGACCGTCCAAAACTGTAGTCTACCGGGCCAAGGCCGTCCGTGGGGGGGATCTGAACCACTCGTCTAGTTGTCTGGTTCATGGATGGCCCAGTCAATAAGCCAATTCGGTGAGACCCCGGCCTCACCCAAGACGGTACTGCCCTTACCGTGGGATTACTGTGGGGCCCACCTTGATGTATGTATTATGTATCCACACTGTCCATCCACTTTTCTAGACAACTTTAGGCTATTATACAAAAAATTAAGCATATCCAATTATCAGATGGACCATACCATAAGAAACAGTGGTGATTGATCATCCTACCATTAAAAACATCCTAGCGCGCACCTTAATGTTTTCATGGTTTTTAATTACAATCCAATCTGTTGATAAGATCATATAAGCTTGTATGAAGGGAAAAAAGAAATATCAGCTTGATCCAAACTTTTTTGACCCATTATTGGTCAATCAACACTTTTTCTTATGGTATGGTCTACCTGATAATTGGATCTAATTAATTTTTGGAATAATTCCATAAAATGATCTGTAAAAGTGGATGGACGGCGTAGATACATAATACATATATCAAGATGGCCCCATGGTAAGGGCCGTACCGTCTCTCTCGGGTGTGGCCCGGGGTCTCACCTAATTCTAAGGGTGCATATCAAACTGGTAGAACCGTCGAACCAGACTGAAATAAAAATCAAAGAACCTATGTTTGGGGGTATGTAAAAACGAATCGAACCATGAATTGATCCGTAGAACCAAATTGTGGATCCAAACTGTAGAACCGAACCTGGAACTTTCCTCTCTCTCTCTCACCCAATGAACAGTCACCTTCCGCTCACCCTCTACCCACCGGCCACCACCCGATGATCATCTCTCTCTCTTGCTGGTTCTAGCTCTCTCTTGCAATTGAGCTGAATTATAAAAAGCCCAGAACTGTGGAACCGAATCAATTTTAATGGTCCAGTTCTAGTTCGGTTCTCGGGTGCTACTGGTCGGGCTCTGTTCCGATTCTCTTAGAACCATTTTCCGATTTCACTCAAAAATCGGACCGAACCGACAGGTGTGCACCCCTACCTAATTCGCTCCCATTATTGATTGGATGCACTCATGCACATGCAAATCCCGTAAAATGAAAACAAACGTTTTGGACCTTTTAGTTTCGACCATTCATTTGCAGGCCCAGGGCGGAACCAGTGCATCATCTAATGACTGTGATTTGCGCCCCTTGGCTGTTGGTGAGGGATCTACAAGATGGACGGTTCTGGTCATGGATCATGGGCCCGTGTGAAGTAATTAATGGACCTTATTCATTTGCATGCTTACACTTTGCTGACGTGTGGCTCATTACATGTGTGGCCAATGGCTATGAGATGCAAAACAGATCTGATGACCGTTTGGCAATGGGCTAGAAATTAGACAGGTCTCAATTCAAGTAGGCCACGCCACTGGGGACACTGGGGAGGAAACGCCACACCACAGGTTTCAGTGTGGAGCCTGGCGTGTATATTACATCCACCCGTTAATCAGGTGCAATTCACAATGAAGAGCAGACACTTAAATCTAAGATTGATCAAAAGCTCAGTGGGCCACACCACGTGACAGAGTTTCTAGGCCGATTTTTACATCATCCCTCGAGGTGTGGGCGTGTGGCCCATCTGAACTTTATATATTAATGATTTTGACGGTGTACGGTAATAATGAGAAGGAAAACCGGATAGAAGGAGCAGATGTCACGCGTATGACTGGACACTGTTAGATCCCTATAGGGATACGGATTGGGTACTACATAGGCAGGGGCTCTGAGAGTCACGTGATGTATGGGTTTTATCCACACCGTCCATCCATTTTTTTCATATCATTTTAGTTCATAAGACGAAAAATGAGACAGATACGAGGCTCAAGTGGACCACACAGTGGGGATTGACATCATACCGTTGAAAACTTCTTGAGGGCTACAGAAGTTTTGGATCGAACTGATATTTTTGCTTTCCCTTCATCCAGGTCTATGTGACCTTATGAACAGGTTGGATGACAACTAAGCATCACGATGGGCCCTAGGAATGTTTCAAGACTGGGAGTGCATTATCACCGCTGCTTCCTATGGTGTGGTCCACTTGATTCTTGGATCTGTTTCATTTTTAGGCTTAGATGCTAAAATGATATGGAAAAATGAATGTACGGTGTGGATAAAACCCACAAATGACGGTGGCCACTCAGAAACTATGCGTGTGCCGAGATCGAGACAGACGGGGGTGGCTCCCCATCCGTGTCACCCCAAAGAGCATGGGTGTGGTGGTTGTAACGGCTTGGCTACCGTCAGAGGAATCCAGTAGGATAAGCCAAAGCCTTTTTGGCTTCGAATCCTTTACATGAAAAATCCAAAAATGTATTCCCACATTCCAAACGGGTCCAAATTGCATTTTTAGAGTTTTGTAAAGCACACGTGTTCCTCTCTCCACATGTGTAGTAGTACAATCATGGGCAACTTTATAAAGTGCTGGGATGAAAAGAAATCAGGCCAGCAACCACAAGCTCTTTATGGCATGCCTTTCTTATGTTAATTTGAATTCCTGCTATAACATGTCATTGGAAAGCTATCCATCTATGCGCCTTATAACCTGACCAAATTTCAATTTGAATTGATTCAACCATTCATTTTTTATACTGAAAGGGCTATTGGAGGTGAGTTTGGGAGTTAGCAAAGCTCCCTTTTCTACATAATTTAAAAAAAGAAAAGAAAAGAAAAGAAAATATCTGTCTGCCGAAAATACATCTACATTTAACTAAAGATTCATGTGGTTGGTTTGACAGTGGTAAAAATTATAATAATTTTTTTTAAAAAAAACCAGTAATTGGCAGAAGGAACATATTCTTAGTGAAAATCATTTTATAATAGCTGAGGATGAATATTTGGGTAAGTCAAAAGGAACATATTCTTAGTGAAAATCATTTCATAATAGCTGAGGATGAATATTTGGTTAAGTGGCCCGAATGTGCACAGGCGCACCCAACACATGAACTAAGGAATCGGGTGGGGCAGGGCCACCTTACGAATACCATACCTGCTTTAGAAAAAGTTTTTTTTTTTTTGAAAGATGATAGCATACGCTCTTACACTCCCATGCACACATGAGTTCTTGAACCCATGACCTCAAAGTTGAAACGCACAATATCTATGGGTTGGATGGGATGAGCCAGGGCTCTTGTCAGGCCAATGTGGTTCATCTCCAACTAATTACCAACTCATTCTCAGCAGGTTGGCCCAGTCCAGACCATTTTCCGCCCTAATTAGTATCCGACAGTTATATGAGTCGCAAACATATACCTCAATCTGGGCCATCAGATTCCTCGGTCCATTTGTAGAAAGGCAATCTCGTCAAAATCAGATCTATTTAAAAATGCTGTAGATTTGTCCAATCAATGGCCAGTAATAGGACCGTTGGATCATATGTCCAGTGCCAGTTTCTTTGTGATTCACCGTGGGCCCACATTCTGTGGGTATGGAGTGAGGATATGGACCACAAGTACGGTTGCTATGTGCACGCTTATCACCACAGCATCTAGTAATTCCTCTTGTTTACCAAGCGGAGGTGGTTTTTTTTTGACTCGGTGACTCGGACTGACTTGATCAATACTGAGTTGAGACTCGGACACGTTGGGAGTAAAGGGGTGAATCAGCTGAGTCAAGTCGGTTCATCCTCTATTACCAATCTCGATTCGAGGTGTCGAACTGGATCGAACTTGACCCAGTCCGAGTCGACTTAGACTAGTTCGCATCCGACTCGTTTAAGTCGTCGGCATACCAAGAAAAGGCCCATTTACTGCAAAGCTAGGATCTTTCAATTTTGGGAATTTCAGCGCATAGGCCATCCATGTGAGACCTGTCATGTCAATGGCTTGGATCATTGAAACACGGCCCACTTTTATACTTTACAGTTTAGACCAATTGAAGGATTTTGATTTTCCACGCTAGCAGCTTTTTGTCCATGTGCAATCCATGGAGGGTCCCATCGTATCAACGGTTTGGATTACTTAACCATGAATCCCAGAGCATACCATACAAAGTGATCTGGTGGAGTTGGTTAGTTGGGTCACGTGGATGATTGAAGCCAAGAGGTAGGTCCCACCAAAAACAGGCTACGTGGAATGTATGGGTTTGCAGAAACGATCCTATCCATTTGGTATATGGACAGTTAAAGTATTAAAATGGTATAAAAATTACACGTCCGGTTTTAGATGGTTGAAAAGGAAATGGTCATCGATTATCTATTCATCTTAACCGTCTATCATTGACCATTGAATCTAGACAGGTAAATGGTTGAAAAGGAAATCTCCAGTGGCCCAGATTCAATGGCCAATACTAGACGGTCATGATGGAAAGATGATTGCTGGCCATCAAATGGACGGTTGGAAAGGAAATGGTCAGCGTTCCAGATTCAACGGCCAGTAGTAGACAGTTACGATTGTGTGATCCATGTGATTTTTAGGCCACGTACCTCAACCAACAAAGGTCATTGAAAACCTAGCCCAACTTTCTTTTTTAGGCCACATACATCTTATTAAAGAGAAAACCTAATTTGTTTTTAACGAAGAAAAAATCCTAGCATTGGTCATTGAAAAAATCCTCTATTAACGAGCCTTTTCCTTTATTATTTTCTGATATTATGAGCATTGGCCACTTGACGATGGAGTCGGCTACCTTTCGGTGGTTGTATCACAAAGGCATTCATAGCAGTCGATTTGAACTGTTCATCTAAATTAGAAAAACATGCGTAAATTATCTTCAAGAAAGTGACTTGGATCCACACATTTGCTAAGGATTGGTTCTTATTTTTTATTTCATCAATCCCTTCTTTGGACCAGGAGCACATATTCTAGTTTAAGCGTTATTTAATTTTATTATTAATTGTTATTAGAACATCCAAGCCTCTAAATACATTGGCCCCTCAACAAGGATCGCCTTGTGCAAAGATCAACCCCATCTACTCATCAGGTTGATTACAGCATAGAAAAAAAAATGCCTAGCCATTGATAAATGGTAAAATACAAGCGTGGTCCACTCATATGTGATCCTTGTGATGGGGCTAACTCATAAAAGGTTGGAATTTATTCACTGGGTGGATCATAACTTATAGTCCAACTAGTTGGACTTGAGACCTTATCCCAGAGGAATAATAATAATAATCGGTGTTCTCTGTCCAATGTCCATCGGTGGCCATCAAATAGAACGTTTGGAATGAAAAAGCTGCCGGGTCCAAATTCACATCTACTACCGGGGCTGGCCTCAACTGCGGCTACGTCTGGCATCGTCACTTAAAAATTGAAGATATACTATTCGGAATCCGTCTTAGATTTGAGAAGAGTAGCCGATCTAATCAATCTGCTCTTATAGGACTTGGGAAGAATGGCCAACTCGGTCAATCTCAAGGTCTCATTATTCATTCATTTAGGATAGAGTCGTTCACTTCCTTTTTTTATGGTTATAATGACCTTCACATCAATCGAGATTGATCAGATTGAAGCTCTGGCATCTGACTGGAATCTGCGTATGGATTTGTTACGTATCACCATACGCTCTGGACGGAAGTTATATATATCCTCTAGTAGTAGTAGGCTCCTAATGTTGATTGCCATAAAACCCAACTCTCTGTTGCTTTAGTGGGGCTGCCAGTGGGCTTGGTGAATGGCAATAGGCTTAGATCCCTAAATCTTAGGTCGGGCCCCCGGCCTTGTTCGAAAATTGAGTTTGCTGGACCTAAGCCCCACCTCAGTTTTGGACCCGGCCTGATTTTTGGGCTCCTGGCCTAATAAAAGAGGTGAGCTCCGGTGGTACCTACTCTTCTAACCGGCCAGGTAGAAGGGGCCCACATGTGATGTGTTCATGACATTCGGCCTGTTCATCAGATGTGTCTTCTCACCTTCCCCTTACGGCCCAAATATCAGCCCAAGCTGAAACTCAGATGGGCCACAGCACAGGGGTCAAGTTGAGAGTTGAGAGCCCGCCCTTATTTGCATGGGGGGCTGGAGGCCACCCTGTTGGGTATTCAGAATCTCAACCGTCCGAACTCTTCATCATCAATCTTCCCTGCATGAAGGGTCACGACAAAAATCAAGTTGTTCAGCAACTCAGGCGGGCCCAGTGAAAATAGAGTGTGGGCGCTCCATCCCACCTTGTTTCCAGTGACGAGGTCCACCTGAGTTTTGGATTGTGCTGATTTTTAGGCCTCGGGATACCCTAAAGGTGTCGCATCTGATGGACGAGTTGGATGTGATACTTACATCACGTGGCCCCCGCTTCTACCTGGTACTGTAGTTACTAATTACGAGAGAGAGAGAGAGAGAGAGAGAGAGAGAGAGAGAGAGAGAGAGAGAGAGAGAGAGAGAGATGGACTTGATGGTCAGAATGGATTTCGTGCCTGCATCACAGCGGGGCCATATAAGCCGATACTGTGGGATAACTTCTCTGCATCAGATCCTGATGGATAGGAAGTTTTGCTAAAGCCCACACGCACCTCTATACGAGGCCAGCTGGACATGGTTAGGACATTTGGGCCATTCAACGGGTGGCCTCCATCATGAAGATGACCTGGCCGAAGAACGAGGCAGGACCCTATATTGGGGATGCAACATATGTGTGGAACTTGGACGGTTGGCAATTTTATAAACAATGAGTTAGATTTTCTTTTTCCATGAAGAAAATCTACCGTGGAAAATTCTAGATGAACGTTATGGATTACCTTTTGTAGTGGCAGAAGGGGCAACCTAACACGTGGCGCAAATGGGTATACCTGATTTTCGATAGGCACCAAACCGGTGGTCCGGATTTGCCTGAATATCAGGATTCTCTCTCAACCATCAGGAATTATTGGGTACGCGACCAGGCGCTACCCACACCATACTCGCGTCGTGCATACCTAGTATGGAGTCCCAGACCACTGAAGATTAAAGATTGCCCAAGTCCCACAGTCTAAATGGCCTAAAATAATCGGGTAAGAAAAGACATACATCAACGGTCCACGTCAAACTGAAAAATGTGCGGATATTGTTGGTTGTAATCTCCCAATCTGTGATTTTATTTTATTTTTTTCGTCCCAACAGCACATGGAATCAACATATCAGTGGACTGGATTAAAGAATCATGGGCCTACTTATAAGAACTGAAAACCCATGTATGCTTTGATGGCGTATCCTTATAATCTCTGCTCAATCATAGCCGTCGCCTGTAAGACGACCAGCATTGACCAGTCAACGATCTCTGAACCATGAGAATCCGGCTCGTGTAATAATAGAAGTTTGGTGAATCCCGATTTCCCACACGGACTTTTAGGATTCAATGAATCAAACATAACAAACGCGGTGGAATCATCTTCTCACTTTGGGGATCGGATGACGTGCGGCCCGGCCTAACCCATGACGGTGAGGCTCTTACCGTGGGGCCCACCTTGATTGACAATTAAAAGCTTCTCGTGGGCCACGAAAGCCTTCGATCAGGCTGATATTTGTTTTTTTCAGGTTTATGTGACCTTATTCAGTAGGTCGGAAGGAAAATAAAAATTATTACGGTGGATGGGCCCTACAATGTTTTAAATAGTGGTGCATTCAATCACCACTGTTTCCTATGGTATGGTCAACCTGAGAAATGATATGAAAAATATTGATGGACGGCATGGATATAAAATACAACCATCAAGGTGGGCCCCAAATTAAGGGCCTCCACATCTATCACCGTCCATTTGATTTTGCAGGTGAACATGTTGTTAGGATTTGTGCTATGGAATCACACATATTTGGATCTAGGATAACAATTCAAGAGCACCACGACAATAACAAGAGAACACAAAGATTTAACATGGAAAGCCCCTTCAGGGAAAAACCATGGTACAAAACGACATATCTTCACTATGAAAATAGAAATTACAAGGTAATAAGACTTACCGGATTCAAACAAGCTTGAATATTTCCCTTGCTACACCCTTTGATAACCCTAGAACTCGTTTAGAAACCCTTAGAATACCTTTAGGAAGTCTTAGAATAGCTTAGAATGCTTTAAAGACTCCTATTTATAGATGAAGAACTCCCACTTACGCACATCCCTAAAAACTGCTTCAGATTTACACAATCCACGCAAAACCACGCACCGTCTGCGTAACCCTTAACTAGTCGAAAGAGGGCTTCGACCAGTCTAAAAGACCTTCAACTAGTCGAGGCAGTCCCTCGACTGGTCGAGCACCTCGGACCACCAAGATTAAAGACATCTGTTTAACAACAATCTCTACTATGTCTTCAATTTTCAAACGTGTATCTTCTTACTCTCTTCTCTTATCTCTGCATCACATCATAGCTTCAATCAACGCTTCTCGTGCACACTCCGTCATTCTTTTACGCCATCGCAAAGCCCAGAGAAGTTGCACAAAACTTGAACTTCTCTGTAGGAACAACCTTGGTGAGCATGTCTTATAGATTCACGCTGGTGTAAATCTTCTCCAGTGTTTCGCCCCATTCCTCAAGCACCTGTCGGATAAAATGGTGACGAACATCAATGTATTTAGAACGAGAGCAATAAACAAAAATTTTAGCCAAATTGATAGCGCTCTCACTATCACAGTTAACCGGCACGGCCTCCTGCTCAAGTCCTAACTGATTTATCATGCCTCTTAACCAAACACCTTCTTTAAACGCTTCTATCATTGCCATATATTCTGCTTCGGTCGTGGAAAGAGCCACGACAGATTGAAGTTTCAACATCCAAATAATTGCTCCACCTGCTAGTACAAACGAGTATCTTGAAGTAGACTTTCTGAAATCCACACTGCCTGCGTAGTCTGAATCCACAGACCCTACCAACTTTGCCCCTGTCACGCCCCAAACTCGGGAACCGGGCTAACAAAATTCTCGATCACCGAAGCCAGTGCCAACAGCCTCCGTAGTACCCCATTTCGGCTCCCAGCGCCCATACGGCAGATTCCGATCCTGGGATCCTACGAGGAGGATTTTCCAACGTACATTTATCTCGAAAGAAGCATAACCACAAGTTTACCTAAATTACAAAGGCAACATCATCATCACATATGCACTAATATAATCATTTGAATACAATGTTGAAAGGGAAATACGTATATCAAAAATCAAAGCTCCAGAGGTCCGCTGCATGCTTCAAGCTCAACGCTACTGCAACCTAACACTACCTGCATGCATATATCGTACATAAGCTTATAGAAAACTTAGTGGGTGGTGAAAGTGTGTGCACAAGGTAAGTGTCAAGTAAGTAATATCAAATTAATCAGAGTAAGCGAAAATGTTGACAAGCCCATAAATCATACAATATTAGAATAATGCGAAAATATGCTGGTAGGCTCATAAATACTATCAGCCTTATCCAGGCTCTGCGATGCAAAAATATAATAAATCAATATCATATACTGATGAAGCAATGTAAATCAGCTATGCAATGCGGAGATAGTAAGCCAAATACTATGTGCTGAGGGTGCAATGCAATATACGATGCGAATGAAATAATCAAGCTAGAGTGTAAAGTCGGGATGATAGTACGTAGTATCGCAGGCTACGGGGTCCACCACAAAGGACTTCTATCCAAACCAGTCCCATACATAATTTGGATAGTCAGACTCAATGTGGTAAACTCCTGATCTCAGGTTAGTTGCTGCTGCCAACCGAAATCCTGGCCATTATGAAGGTACACGTAACAAATAGTTGTGCACCACCAGCCCGAATTGATAGTGAATGAATGAATGAAAAAGTATGCAACTCGTGCTCCACAAATCAGTACTGTACATCTCTAGGATCATCACCGGAGTCTAGTATACTCTACGCCAGCTTGTCGCCCCATCAAGCGCACAATACAACTGGGTAAATGGAAGAGACCTCACTACCCGCCTACCAATATCGGCCCGGGTCGTCGATAGCGGACCCAATTAGGAGTTGGTTAGACTCAGCCTAGCTATGCCTACTCCCTCAGGCGGGTAAGGTCACACTCCCTCCCAACCGACCACGACACAGTGGGAGACGCGGCCTACTGGTATACGACCCTCATGCGCTCATAGATATCCACTCGGTCTCGACGTTGGGGCATCATCTGTACCAAGAGGGTTTATGAATTTTCACCCAGGGCCATGTATGACAGCTCGATGCTAATGACATATTTTCGGTGTCCCATCTGGCCATCCACGATATGCTTGTAGAGGCTACGACCTTGATGTCACTACAACGTACAGTAATCACAACATACAATGCAAGGTGCACGAGTCATACAATCCAGTCATACATCAATCTTGCGCATACTGTGCGCTCATGTGAGATAACCTCCGCCTATCTAGGAGTCTCTTAAATGCATGTCCAATGACATATGCAATGGTCAACCACATCTCATAACAAACATGCAGATGATGCGTATGAGCGTGTATCATGATACTATGCTGTCACATACCCATAATCGGTATCAATAACCGGCATCGACAATCGACCTCGACAATGTGGACATTTAACCAACATTGCCCCCAAGGAATGACCCACATAGAGCCTAACATATAGTGGACCTATGGCCTCACACAAGGGCTAAATATAAAACACCATAGGCCTCACTCAAGAGCTTAATACACATCACAACGGGCCTCAAATACACTCTGCATATACATCACATTGGGCCTTGACAATCAGAATCGGTATCGACAATCGGAATCGAAATCAGCCTCAACAATCGGCCTCGACAATCGTAATCGGAATCGGCCTCAACAATCAGCCTCGACAATCGGAATCGGCCTCGACAATCGGAATCAGTATCAACAATCGAAATCGGCCTCAATAATCAGAATCGGAATCGGCCTCAACAATCAACCTCGACAATCGGAATTGGCCTTGATAATCGACATTGACAATCGGAATCGGTCTCGATAATCAGAATCAAAATCGGCCTCGACAATCGGAATTGGCCTCAACAATCGGAATCAGTATCGATAATCGGAATCGGCCTCGACAATCGGAATCAGTCTCGATAATTGGAATCAACAATCGGAATCGACTGAACAAGGCCTAAGGGAAGGTCACAATGTGACATTAAAACCATCATTACCCAATAATGTGGCCATTTGACCAACATTGCTTCCAAGGAGTGGCCCTCATAGAGCCAAACGTATGGTGGGCCTATGCCCTTACATAAGGGCCACATATACATCAAGTGGGACGCATCACATGGGCCTTTCACATCGCAATGGACTGCATCTCATGGGCCTCTTATACATCACAATGGGCCTCATTACATGGGTTGTAACAAAGGACCTCAAATGAATCGTAGCGGGCCTTGGCACATCAAGTTGGACCTCATCATATGGGCTTCAAATATAAAACAGGTGGGCCCCATCACATGGGCTAAAAATACAAACAGGAGGGGGCCCCATTATATAATATAATATAATATAATATAATATAAACTATAAAGAGCCCATTGTCCAGACCCCTGGATGTTCTGGACGGTGCAGATCTGACGCATATATCATGGTGGGTCCACACGTGTGGCCCACCTCATCATGTATAAAGATGATATTTGTGCTCTCTTCATCTGGGCCTGTCCAGACGGATGGTCAGCAATCTCGTCCGCTGGACAGTCCAGCAAGGTGGGCCCAATGCATGGATGGCACGGATATGATACATACTCATGGTGGGGTCCATTTGGATGGGTCACATGGCTTCATCATCACCACAAGAAAAAAAAAGAAGAAGAAGAGAGAGAGAGAGAGAGAGAGAGAGAGAGAGAGAGAGAGAGAGACGAGATGGAGAGGCCCCGCCACTATAGGCCTCTCCAGATTACAACACATACATCAAAGTGGGTCCCGCCACAAGTAAGCCCTTTAATAGAAAATCAACGGTAGATCACCCACCTATCGGACTTCTTCTTTAGCTCCTTAAACTCCTATGCTCCTTGCTTTCAATTTTGATGGAGGTAGATGATGAATGAATGGTTGAGATGGGAGATGAGAGTGGGAAAGTGGGCCACACTTGGATTTGGGAGAGTGAGCTTGGACGTTGGGTATTGCTTGGGAGGTTTGAGAAATGAGAGAGAGAGAGAGAGAGAGAGAGAGAGAGAGAGAGAAAAGTGATGGGATGATATGGGATGGGTGTTGTAAGGAAAGGATGGTTAGGGTATGGGCTTGGTTGAAATTTGGGTAAAAGAGGGATGGGTGAAGAGAGAGAGTTGACTTTGGGAAAGGGAAAAGGATTAGTTACTTATACTTGAGGTATGGTGTGTACTTGACTTGATTGATTGATTGATTGATGGGATATGTTGTAGAGATTCTCTCAAAATTCGCAACGCACGGCATTTCTTCGGAATGAACGCTGGCCCACATCTCCCGGCCCAGGTATCGGATCGGTGCGCGAGTCACGGCGTTGGAATCGCAGTGATGGCGCGGTCACTAGGGTACAAGTTTCAGGTCGAGCAGACTTCAGTATGCAGGACTCGGCTTAGGATCGCGCGCAAACGTCAGATACAGGTCGAGGGTTGCCAAAATTCAACCGTGAGGACCGCGGAAGCCTACGGAACGGTACGGTTTAGGATAGGGGCCTTACAACTTCTGTCTTCTCAAAGTTATAACGTAATCTTTTGTACTTCGAATGTATTGAATTAGCCATTTCACTGCCTCCCAATGTTGCTTGTCGGGGTTTGACATGTATCTGCTCACAACATCGATGCCTGTGAAATATCTGATCTCGTACAGACCATGACATACATTAAACTGTCAACGGCATTCAAATAAGGCACATGAGACATAACTTGCTTTTTCTTCATTTGATTTATGACATTGTTCTGAGGACAACTTAAAGTGAGCCGCTTGGGGAACACTCACCGACTTTGCCTGGTCTATCCCATACTTGATTAACATATTTTTAAAGTATTCTTTTTGTGATAACCAAAGTTTGTTCATCTTCTTGTCTCTATGAATATCTATGACAAGAACTCTTTTTGCAGCCCCCATATCTTTCGTCTCGAATGTTCCTGATAACTGAGTCTTCAGTACGTTGATTTCAGACATATAATGACAGGCGATCAACATATCATCAACATATAATACTAAGATGATGAATCTGTCATCACTCAGCATCTTCTAATAGACACAGTGATCGTATTCACTCTAAGTAAATTTCTGATTCAACATGAAAAAATAAAAAATTTTATACCACTGCCTAGCCGACTGTTTCAGGCCGTACAATGACCTCATTAACCTACAAACATTTTTTTCTGCCCCTTTAACTTCGTAGCCCTCTGGTTGCTTCATGTAGATCTGCTCTCCCTGTGCAGGAATGCAGTCTTGACATCCATATGTTCCACCTCGAGATCGTATTGGGTAATCAACGTCAACACGAATTTGATAGACACCTACTTAACCACCATCATGAATATCTCTGTGAAGTCAATTCTTTCTCTCTGAGCATAATCCTTTGCTACCAACCTTACTTTGTATATATCCTATTTTCTTTTGAATAATCACTTGTATCCGATCGCTTTTCAGCCCACTGGTAGCTCCACCAGCTCCCATGTGTGATTTTTGTAAAACAAGTTCATCTCATCATATATAGCCGTCTTCCACTTTTCTGCATTAAGCTCATCAAGAGCCTCCTAAATAGTAGACAGGTCCCCCTCATCTGTAATAAGGGCATATGCAATATTAGAGTCGTCTCTGTATTCACGCGGTAGGTTTCTTCTCACAGGTGGCTGCTCCACCTGATCCTATACCTTTGTTTGTGCATCTGTCTCTACTTGAGTATCATGTGTGTCAACTTGGATGTATATGGTCAACCTTTCTGATTCCTCTTCCTCATCTTGATCATTCTTGTGGAATAGGGAGCCTTCATCGAACCTGACGTCACGGCTAGTCGATTAGTGATGATCTTGCGTGTGACCTTGTCGAATAACCTGTAACCTTTCACACCAATACCATAGCCAACAAAAATATACTTTTTGGCTCTATGGTCTAGCCTATCTCTCGACTAACAGTACATGAGAGTAAGCCTCACAACCAAATATGCGCAGATCTAAGTAGTCGATCTTATAACTACTCCATACTTCCTCATAGATTTTACATTCAATTGCCGTAGAAGGGGACTGATTCACCAAATAGCAGGTTAGTTAACGACCTCTATTCATAGGTCCTTGACCAACACAACATTACTTAACATGCATCCCGCCCTCTCCGAGAGAGTCCGATTCATTCGCTCAGCTATATCGTTTTGTTCGGGCGTGTGGCACACTGTGTTGTGCCTAATGATCCCTTCATCCTTACAATATTCATTAAATTCAGTGGAAGTAAATTCTCCACCATTGTTAGTCCTTAAAACCTTTATTTTTCGCCCTGACTGTTTTTCCATCATTGTCTTCAATTTTTTGAATATGGTGAAAACTTCGGATTTACGTTTCGTGAAGTAAACCCAAACTTTCCTAGAGTAGTCGTCAATGAATGAAACAAACCATGATAACCTTCTAATGGAAACTTCTGGCGATGACCCCCATACGTCAGAGTGCACATAATCAAGCACTCTCTTACATACATGTTTTCCAGATTTAAAGACAATCTAGATTGTTTACCATATATACAATGCTCGCATATATCGAAATCAAAATTTTTAAAAGCTGTAATCAAACATCGATCAAAAAGTACCTTCATGCCCTGTCGCTCATGTGGCCCAGACGAGTATACTACATACGTAGAGACGTGGAATCTGTAATAGTTGTTGCAACTCCACCTACGAAAGTGCTCCCGATTAACTTGTAGAGGTTTTCGTACCATTGCGCTCTTATAACCACGAGTGTCCCTTTTGAAATTTTAAGGACACCATAAATACTAGTGAACTTGCACCCTATAGCATCGAGTGCACCGAGAGAAATTAGATTTTTTTTTCATATTAGGAATGTGACATCAGTCAAGGTACTCTCCATCCCATCAAACATCTTGATGCTCACTGTACCAATAGCCACAACATTACAGACATTGTCATTGCCCATAAAAACCTGTCCACCATCGCATTCCTTGTAACTGGCGAACCAACTCCGATGAGGAGTCATGTGATATGATGCCCTTGTGTCAAGTTCCACTCGTCTTTATGATTATCATGTAAGTCACCAATCATGGAAACAGACAGAGCATTATCACCACTTGTTCTTCATCAGATGTGACAACATTGGCTTCCTTGGAAGAAGCCGCCGAATTTTCTTTCTTCGCTTTATGATTTTTATAATCCTTCCTCATGTGTCTAGACATCCCACAGTTTCAGCACTTTAATTTTCTTTTACCATTGCCCTTGGATTTGTATCTAGGCCTTGAAGATCTTGTTCCTCGCTTAGAATCTCTGCCCCTCGTAATCAGTGTATCGGAAGATGTCCCCATGTCGCCGTTTAGATTTCTCATGGCCTTCTTTTAAAGGGCTGAGATAACGGTGTCGACACTCAGGGTTTTATTTGCTGTGCGCATTGTGTCCTTCAATGACTCATACAATACAGAAAGAGAATATTTCAACAATATACATGTTTGTTCCTCATCTTTGACCACTTCCTCTATATCAAGCAATTTACATCAATTTATTAAAGTTGCTGACGTGGGCCTCCAGATCTCCACCATCTACCATCTTAAAGGTATAACATTGTAGCTTCAAGTGTAGGCAATTTTCAGAGGACTTCTTGACATAAATGTTCTCTAACTTTGCCCACAAACTAGCTGCAGTTTTTTCCCTCAAAACATTATAGAGAACCTCATCCATGAGACATAAATGGATAGAGGGTAAAACATTACTATCAAGGTTTTTCCATTCTTAATCTTTCATGATAGATTTTCGCTCCTCAAGAGACTTAATCTCGCTTTGCTTAGTTAATAGACTAATCATCTTAACCTTCCATAACTCAAAATTATTTTTGCTTGAGTACTTCTCAATATCAAACTTGCCGTTTCTTATTATCACTAATCCTGCAAATTCAGATCTGTGCTCCAACGATACCTCTGATACCACTTGTTGGGATTTGTGCTGCGGAATCATACAGATTTGGATCTAGGATAGCAATCTAAGAGCACCAAGCAATCCCAAGAGAACACAAAGATTTAACGTGGAAAAGCATTTCAGAAAAAAACTACGGCACAAAGCGACAGATTTCGCTATGAAAATATAAATTACAAAGAGAATAAGACTTACCTGATTCAAACAAACTTAAATCTCACCTTTGCTACACCCTTTGATAACCCGAGAACCCTTGGAATACCTTTAGGAAGCCTTAGAATGACTTATAGTGGCCCTAAGGACTCCTATTTATAGATGAGAAACTCCCACTTACGCACATCTTTAGAAACCGCCTCGAATTTACGCAGTCCGCGCACTGTGTGCGTAACTCTCGACTAGTCGAAGGAGGGCTTCGACCAGTCGAGGTAGTCCCTCAATTGGTTGAGCACCTCGGACTGCCAAGATTAAAGACATGTTTAACAAAACGTGTGACCATATGATGGAGCCGAGGAAAACCACCAGCTCTCTCTCTCTCTCAAGAAACTTTGATTTATGCCTTAACATAGTTCCAACACTTGTGCCAGGCCATCAGTTCGGCCGCGTTTGAAAAAATGAACAGTTAAAACTTGGCCAATGGCCTGCTTTTGATATGCAGGTGGGGCACGCCTCTCGACTGGACCGACTTGATTTATTTTCGGCGGCACATAAGCAGTGGGACCCACCTTACTGAACATTGGTACCAGGTCATCAGGTGGACCAAATATGATAAATGGACGGCTAAAAAGTATCTAAAATGGTTGGGATATCTATTTTTTTTCTCTTATTACTACTGCCTTCTGTTGAATGTCTACTAGATCCATTTTAGCTAACTAGATTGTCCATTGTGGGGCCCATCTAATAAACGGTTCATATCACAAAACCATGGGCCCCATTTGATGAAATTGAAATAGATAATTTGATAATATGATTTTTTGAGCTGTGTTACATCCAAAACATGCCCCACGATCTAGTGGACTGAAATGAGTGCCATGAAACAGAGAAAAAGGCCCAATATGAAATGTATCATGACTTGTGAGCATGGTCTCATAAATCTTAATTTGAAGCTTATGCTATGGTGACATTTCCATAAGCTTATAATGTCGCGTGCCCAGCTTGTCAGGGCGTTGTTGAAAAGGGTCCCTGTTTTGCATGGGTTCTGGTTCTTCTTGGCTGAATTTGAGAATCCTTATCTTGAGCCCAACTGATTTGCTGTCTGCAGAAAGCTAGCATAATCTTAAACAGCTGCTCTTTTTTTTTTTTGGGGTCCAAATTACTTCTCTTTTTGTCCAAATCACTTCAATGTTTTGAGGATTCTAGGAGCTGAGTATATATTGGTGCATGCATACCAAATTTACTGAAATTAGGATTGTAACAGTATTTGGTTTGATGTTGTAATGATGAAAGTAGACCGACCTATTATTGACAAGCCACGACTCCCGCCTCCTTGATCAAGTAAGGAGAAAGGCCAAGCTCTATCCCCTCGACTAAGTGTGGAGGAAGGCTGAGCTCGACCTCCTCGATTAGACACGGGGAAAGGCCGAGCTAGACCTCTAAGCGCAAGGTTGAGACATTTATTAATCAACTGTGATCTGAAGTAAGCCAACTCTCCTCATGTCGGCAAGACTCATCTTTAGACGAACGCAACACCGACCTTGGCTGTGACCCAGGTTGGACTACTTCGGGATAGCTGGACCCGCCCTTTGTGAGATCCGGCCTAACCTCAACCAGGTCTGTCGCGTCCTCAACCAAAGATCACGGAAACTGACTCCCACATGGATCACTCCAAGATTTCAGCCAAAGATCTAGAAAGATCCACCGCTCAAGGAGTCCAAATCCTATCATAATTAGTTCCTGGCAGTAGCCAGCCCTCAACACTCAACTAGACCCAGATTCCTGACTTAGGCTTCGGAGGATCCCCAACACTAGCCAGGGTCTTCCTTGTCTATTCTTTGTGCAGGTTCACGAGCACAGGAAGGGCTAACCAGATTTCTATATCAACATATGTAAACATAAAAAATATCAAATTTCTATGCAAATTGTATCATTGATTGAATTTGGAAGCGTGACTTGTTGATATCTATGGGGAAGAAGCATGAATAAATTAATCATATTAAATGAATCGCCATGCCTGATTGGAAGATTAGGAAAGGCAATAACACCACGTACGATTATTCAACTTACATGCTAAGTCAGGACTTGTGCTAGATTGCTTTCTTTGGAATAGCATGCACTTCCATCAGAGAGGTCAATTGGCGTAGTAAGTTTTTATTGCACTATGTTTTATATATATTGCCCAACAGACGGTATTCCAAGGAAGTGCAACATTAAAACCACCAAAAAATAAGACTTCAACCCACAGAGAAAAAAATCTTGATAGTGGAAGAGATTAATAAACCGGCAAAAAAAAAAAAAAAAAAAAAAAAAAAAAAAAAAAAAAAATCCCTCTTCATAAAAGTGGTTACATTGTTGAGATGCGCCTGAAAGAGGAGACACGCACTCCCACCCAATTGACCGATTTTTCATGCGGGCTGGCCTTGTTCGCACGTACTAACCAGAGTATAATTAAAGCATTTATTGTAAAAGATAAAGGAGTGGAATGCTTTATAAGCAATCCATGTCCCTTCTCATGTGGGACAAACATATGTACTTGAAAATTGAGAAGAGAAACTTTAGAATATTTTTTAATTTTTTAAAATACTCCAACATGACTTTGAAGCTACGCTGGCTTTTTCTTCTTCTTAGTCACCTTTGCAGTGATGGATCCAATTTCATCAAATGAGTCACTCTACTCTACTTTCAATGAGTCAGCATATGGTGGGAAAGGGATACATTGTTTGTTGGGTGTCTATCACTTACTAAATTTGGCTGATAGATTGGTAACATTTTCTAAAAGCTTGATTTTTTTTTTTTTTTAAATAACAATATTTCTTGTTTTGAGCAAAAGCACATCTCCCAGCTCAAGTAGGCCATGCCCTTTTGTGCATATAACTGGCTTTCAGGTCTGTGGGTCTGTTATTTTTAATTTTGTATTTTCTGCTTTGCTAGGATTGCTTTCTCTTTGGCTAGAGTTGTTCTCGGGAGTTGCTCAATGCCTCCTTTTGCTTTCTCTATTGTTTGATTTTTAATTAATAAATATAGATGGAGAGTTCCCACCTTTCCAAGAAAAAGAAACTAAAGAAGGAAAGAAAGAAAGTAGAGGATGAAAAAGGGATTTGTGTTATTGACGGTCTTGATTAGAATTATGCCACGTTTATGAGAGCATGCGCAGGAAGATCACACCTTGCTAGAGTATCAGTAGGCGGATGAATGCTCACTGCAGTACTCAAGGCGTGAGATGCAGTTTGGGGACACATGTGCCAACTTTACATGCCACCAGATCTAATCCATTCATCAGGAAGAGGTGTTAATTAGGTAGAGAGTGTCAGGAAGAATTATTTTTTTTGTGGCTGATGTTCCTACGATAGTATATTTTCTATGTATCAGATATGCCATGTTTAATCTTTTATGCTATACTCACATTACTGAAAGACAAAATAAGTTAAGAAACCTAGAAACCTGTTTCTATCTTGTCATGCCCCGAACTCGGAGACCAGGCTCACAAAATTCTCGATCGCCGAATCCGGCACCGACAGCCTCCGTAGAACCCCATTCTCGGCTCCCAGCGCCCATACGCCAGGTTCCGATCCTGGGATGCTACAAGGAGGATTTCTAATAATCCATTTGATTCGTAATGAGCATAACCACAAGCATAACCCACGAACAATAACCACAAGAACACCATCACAAAATCCACTATGAACAAAAACTTTAAATACAGTGCGTATAAAGGGAAATACAAGATAGTGGTAATATCAAAACTCCAAAAGCTCGGCGGTACGCTCCAACAGCGGCGAGACTACAGCTGCGTCCTGGCGTCACCTGCACGCATCAATCGTGCATAAGCTTATAGAAAGCTTAGGGGGCGTGTAAAGTGTGTGCGAACGTGCTCAGAATGCAATGCCGGAGTAATGCGGAATCATGCTGATGAGTACGAAAATGCAACCAACCGTACCAAGGCTATGCAGTACAAGATGTGAATGCTATCGGCCATACCAAGGCCATGCGATGCAATATGTAAGTCAAGCATGCCAATCCTCATACCAATGCAACTCCTCACAAGAGCATCAAATCAGTACGGTTCTCAGTCTGGATAATCACCGGGGTTCAGTACACTCCAAATGGCACTGTCTCTCTCCAAGCAGCACAGTCCAAGTAAGCGTAAGAAACCTCACTATCCACCTGGCCAATAGTCAGCCAATACCTATCCGGCACGTCGATAGCGAACCCCATTTCGAGCTGGTTAAACTCAGCCTAGTAATGCCCCCTCTCTCAGGCGAGTAAGGCCACACCCCTTTCCAACCGACCACGACACAGTGGGAGACGCGACCTCATGGTATTCAGCCCTCGTGCGCTCATATATCCACTCGGCCTCGACGTTGGAGTCATCCTCTGGTACTATCGGGTTCAGGGACTCTCACCCAGGGACATCTATGGCGCCCCAATTGCTTAGAACAAGATTTTCCGGTATCCAAACAGCCACCCACGGTGTGTCTGTAGAGGCTATGGCCCTGATGTCACTAGGGCATATGACAATCACACAAATGCAAGTGCATGTATCACACTATCAGTCATGCAACCATCCTGCGTGAAGCACGCACTCATGAAGGGCAACTCCGCCTATCAGGGGGCCCGCAAACAGTCTGCCCGAAGGCATATGCAATGATCAGTCCTTTCTCACATCAAGCATACATATGATGCGTATGTGTATGGTCATGAGTCATGGATCCGTACTAAACATGTTATGTAATTATGGGCTCTGCATAAAGGAAATGGGCCTAGACGGCCAATGTACTACAAGTACGGGCCATCAGTGGGCCTCAGGGAGAGTGGTGGTGCGGACCTTTAACCGACACCGACCATGCAATGTGGACGTCAAATCATCATTGCTCCTAGGCATAGCCTGCTATAAACATCATTATATACACCACGGGGAATCACACATTGCATGGATATAGTTGCACTACATTGGGCCTTAGGTAAATCAAAGGGCCATATCATATGGGCCTTATATATATCCAAGTGGGCTTCAATATCGGGCCTTGTACATACCAAAGTGGGCCTCGATGGATGGCCACTAAGACGCTAAGATGGACCTCATCACATGGCCTAAAAAGATCTCAAAAATGATTGGTCGGTTTGAATGAAACTCATGCATCATACTAGGTCCCATCGGGATGGAAGGTATAGATAAATCACATACATTTTGTGTCCCAAGCAGGACCCACCAAAATGTTTATTTTCCATTTAACCTAGGGCCCATCCAAATGCTTATTTTCCATCCAGCCTAGGGCCCATCAAAATCTTTATTTTATATCCAAAGTGGGGCCTAATATAATGTTTATTTTTCATCCAAACTGGACCAATATAATGTTTGTTTTTCGTACAAAGTGGGGCCCACATATTGTTTATTTTCTAGCCAAAGTTAGGGCCCAATATAATGTTTATTTTACATACAACCTATTGATAGGGTCATATGACCATGGGGCTCACCATGATATTTATTTTCCATACAACCAGTTCATAAGGTCACACAGACATGGAGGGGCCCACAATAATGTTTATTTACCATTCAACCTGTTCATAAGGTCATGTGGACCTAGGGCCCACTGTAATGTTTACTTGAGTCCAACCTGTCTATAAGGCCACAGGCCCATCATCCACCCTGTTCAAAAGCAGGTGGACCAGGGCCCACCGTGATGTTTATTTGCCATTTCAACGGTAAAAGGATGGGCCCTCACCCAACACTGTTTCCTGAAACGTGGTCCACTTGAGATTGGGATTTACCTCATTTTTGGGCTCATGCCTTAAAATGATTTGACAAAATAGATGGACGGCGTGGATTACATGCATACATCATGGTGGGGCCCACGGCTGGGGCCGTGAGGCCCAGCCCGTCCGCCCGTCTCTGACAGCGGCAGCAGCAAGCTGCTGCTTCTTCCTTTCTTCTTCTTTTTTTTTATTTGGGGCCCACCGAGATGTGATTCACAATCCGGTCCACCCATTATGTGTGTCCCACTTGTTTATCCGTCCAGACCGAGTTCCAGCTGCATTCAAGCTTCAAGTAGGCCCCACCAAGTACTTTTATATGTTCTGGCATGTCTTCACATGGTTTTAGAGGTTATGGCCCACCCGGTGATCAGATCACCCTAAGACTTCGGCTCAACGCCTAAAATAGGATGAGGAAGAGGATGGACGGTATAGATTTGGGAAATACAATAATGTGGGGCCCACGTGAGCAACATCCCACCCCTTTAAGACATTTTTTTTTTTTTTAAGACAAACACGCAATCCTGACGTCCAGCGTCCAGAGACGCTGAACGTTAGCTGTACATGCACCTACGGTGGGTCCCACATGTAGGAGTCTCCACATTAATCACGGTGGGTCCCACATCGAGGTGAGGCTCATATTCATCAAGGTGGGTCCCACTCAATCATGGCCCAACCTTTATTACATATGAAATATATTTTTATATATATATACATATGTATGTCTATACCATATAAATGCATAAAATGAATAAGAAAAGAATGAGATCATTGAAATGGATGGATCATTACCTACCATGAGGTGGAGCCTCACCGCCGGATGTGGATGGACAGGTTAGATCTACACAAATCGGTGCGATCCACACCATTTCAAGGGAAATGAAAGAAAGAGAGAATGGAAGAGTTTAACGGTTGGTCACCCACCTTGTTGCGATCCTCCTTGCTCCTGCTTGGAAACTCCTCACCTACGGTTCTTATGGACGTTGATCGGGTTTTAACGGTGCGGATGATGATCGGACGGTTGAGATGGAAGATGAGGAGGTGGGCCACACTTAGGATTTTGGAGAATTTTTTTTTGGGAAGCTTGGAGATTGCTTGGACGTATGAGAGGGAGAGAATGGGAGAATGAGAGAGAAAATAATAAATAAAATAAAAGGAGAGGGAGGGATGGAGGGATGATGTCATGGCATGGGTAGAGTTGAAAAAGAGAGAGAGAGAGTTGACTTTGAGTAAAGAAGGCATGGTTGCTTGTACTTGGGTATGGAGGGGCATTTATGGTTTATTGATGGGACATCTCGTAGAGATTCCCTCGAGATTCGCAACGTGCGGCGTTTCTTCGGACCGAACGCTGACCCGTATCTCCTGAACTGGGTATCGTTTGGTGCGCGAGGCGGGCGTTAGAACCGCAGCGACGGTGCGGTCGCAATGATACAGGTCTCGGATTAAACAGACTCGAATCTAAAGGATCGACTTACGATCGTCGATCGCAACGTCGATTATCAGTCGCGGATTGCCGGACTTCGACGGAAAT
>JAJHSJ010000966.1:0-32115 GCA_021015155.1 Magnolia officinalis
TGGTAATATCAGTGATGGAAATTGGGTATTGGGTGTTGTTTAGTAGAAAGAGTACATGAGAATTTCATGGGAAGGAATTGAATGTTTTTTAAGTTACCAGATATCAGAGTAAGAACATATGCGTGGAGTTTTCTCGTCCTGCAAATAGCCATGATGAGTTGAGGTTTGAACAACTATAGATTGTTCAATTTGATAACACTAATTACAGAATTCTGCAATTTTCAAATTCACAGAGCCAATTGCTTTGTACTGGCTTTCTAGTTTGTGAAACGGTGAGCAGGAGTTTTATGTGGGACTCATTATCTATCTGTGTATTATATTGTTGGGCATTTTCTTGTATGGGTCGATGACGGTTTTGTAATGGCTCGAAAGAGGGCCTGAAGATTGGGACCAGAAGCTATTGAATTCTTCATTTCAATTTTCTAGAAGTTGGTATTTTGTACATATTCAATTCAACATGAATCAGCTGGCAAATCAGTTAATCTTGCTTGAGTTTTAATTGTACATATAGCCAGTTACTTCAAACCAGTTAAAATGTACATTCCTTGCATTGCGTGAGAACTGAAAGCAAACTAAATAAATGCCTATGAATATTGAAAAACATCTATCTATGATAAATTTTGTTCTTAAAATTCTGTTTGTATTTGTATATTTACTGGTTGCTCCAAAAAATTTTGATTTTGAGGCTGTGACTTAACGACAGTGACTTCTACATACACTGAGTTAATCTGGGTTGTTTTAGTTTCTGATTTTGATTGTGCTGAGAGAAGATAGGAATAAGGATGGATTTTATTTTAATTGAATTCTTATACGCGAACGCCATGCATATGTGCCAACATGGCCTGCATGTTCAAGGAGTGAGCCGCTCATCTTGTGGGCCCATATGTCAAATGCCCTAGCATCAGAATTGGGAAATTCAATCACCAGGTGAGATGCAACATGTGCTAAATATGGTGGACACCCTTTCGTGTCTCTTCTAGCGGTTGGATTTGCCCAACTTTTCTGCTTGGGCACTTGCATGGTAGGAGCCCACCTGATGAGTGGCTTGTATCTTTGCACATGTACATGTGATCACGCATGTCATCTTGACTCTTGATGCATATGGCACATTTCAATTTCTCTAGTAAGGTATGTAGTTTCGTATGATTGCTTACCATTGACTCTTGATGCACATGACCCATTTCAGTTTCTTTAATACGGTATATGTAGTACTGTATGATTGCTTGCCAGAACAAAGAGCGAAACAACTTTTTTAGCTATGTTGTGGGGCCCACCTTCATGTGATCCAGAGGTGTTCTATGATTGCTTGGCAGATGAAAGAGCAAAAACAACGATATTTTCCTTGGTTGTGGGGCCCACCTTTATGTGATCCAGACCATTTATGAGGTATTTATGATTGCTTGGCAAAGCAAGGAGCAAAACATTGTTCTTTTTTTTTTTTTTTGCTCTATTGTGGGTCACGTACTGGTAAAAGAACATATAGTTAATAGTTAGACCCTTTCCACCGAGGTTTTAAGACTCAGACAAGTCCCATGCAACTCGTCCAAGTTGACTTAGATTCAGTCGGACTTGGTCCGGTTCAACACTACAATCAGAACTGAAAATAAGGGTGACTCAGATGGAGCCATATGTCCACCAGGTCTATTTTTATTTTTGAATTGCCATAGAAAATGTGTAGGGTGCTTAATTTAGCAACATGAGTTAGTGCATAGACTAGATGTGATTTACATTCTTTTGGTCAGAAGACTTTCTGGCACAAATCCTTGAGGTCATTACATGTTCTCAATATAAGGTATCGAGATGTTGATTCTTTCTTCAGTTTTTGTCCATGCATGCATGCTTCTGCGAATAGTCTTTGACTAGGTTTGTAGGTCCAATCTCGGTTTTTGTAGTCACCAGAGTTAGTCTGATGGTAACTGATCTAGTTTTGGCGTGCTCATGGTACGAATGAGAAATTGTAAAACCACAGGGTCTCTCCTGTTCTAGTGCTAGACGCTAACACAGAAGATCCGGGCAAGATCCCCTCTACAATGATTGATCTCAACTCGAGGCCAAACCGGATTCATGGGCAGCCTTCAAATACACAGGTATGCATGTTATTGTCTTTCAATATGATATGTATATTTTGGTTTTGTTTTTTGGAGGTTGTGAAGCTAAAGTTAACCAATTTGCTAATTACGTGAAGTTTAGTGTATTTTTGTGTTTATAAAGTGCAGGGGATGAATGCTTTAAGCGATAGCAATCATGAGTGTGCAAGCGTAGTTCCAGTGGGATCTTGCAATCAAGATCTAAAGAAGTAAGCAAGGTAGATTCTATTCTTCTCATTTATGCTAGTTCATTGGTCTTTTTGTTTAACCATTCTTGGTTAAGGGAAAAAAAAAAAAAAAAGATAAGGAGCCTGACTCCTTCGGCCTTCTGAGTTTTGGATGTCCAAAAGAAAAAGATTAGAGTTGTTTAGACTAATCATTGGTTAACATCTATAAACCAATGCCATGGTGCATGGGGTGTTTTTTTTTAAGCAGGAGTGCATGGGACTGAAATGTTCAATGCGTCTCTTGAATTTTTGGGGGAATGCATGGGAACTCTTATACATGTTTTGTTGAGTTCTTTTGAAATGCTTCATTTTGTATGGTAAAACTTTCTTTAAAATGATGCTGAGTTAAGAAAAAAGGAAAGAAAAAGGATTGCGAGTTATGATTTCCCGAAATATTTAGAGTTTCATGAGTTATATAAAAGTTCACACTTCGTTGAAAGCTAGGGAGAGTCTTAGTTGCTAGCTTGTATACTCATTTTATGATCCTATATGATTTTCAGAACAACATGTATCCTTCTTTCAGAAAATATTAATATTTCTATTATTAATTTCCATTCTCATTAGATTTGATACTTTTTCTTGTAATATGGATAAAGTGTTTTAAACTGGAGAATCTAGGGTATGATGACTGTTGATCTGGTTTTGATAAAGTGTTTTAAAGTGTTTTACATGCCATCACATGTGCCTTGGATAGAAAACAACTGCAAGATCTAAGCTGTCCATCAATTGTGCCCTGTTCCTAGTCAAATCTAGCAGTCGAATATCCATCAGATGGGGCAAAGTCTAGAAAACAAATGGACAGCTAAAACATGCTTGGACAGCCATCAATTTGTCCCATATGTAGTGGCCTAGACAATCATATATACAGATGGGTCATAGCCCAAAAATCAAGGGAATCGACTATGTTAGTCATCTGATCATCAGGTGGGCAATTGTGTGTGCAACTGCTATTTGGATCCTCAGCCATCCACTTTTCAATAGACTATATTCCTGGATATACATCATTTTGAACAGCCTGATTTTTTTGGAATCATGCAAATTCACTACAAGGTTGGTGTGATGAGTGGCCTGGATCCTGCATGCGTTTGGGTGCTTGTTTTGCAGTTGCAGCTTGCAAGTAACATTCCACGAATTCCATACATTGTTCTTTTTCTTTGTTTATCTGGTGTTATTTGGTATTCTAGCATGAAAGAGTATGAGGAGAAGGCAGTAGAATTGGCCAAAAATCGTCCCAAGCTCCAGGCGCTTACAAATAAGCTCAAGGCAGTCCGAATGACTTGCCCCTTATTCGATGCAACACGCTGGGTAAGTTACTAAGGAGATGTATAGGTACTTGATATAGGAGATGTAGAGCTATTATTATTGCTTGCAAATGTTTCATGTGAATTAATCCTTGTGTTTAGTTCCTGCCCAAACTCCACCTATTAGTTACATGCATGAAACAGGATTTGTAAAGTTGTTCTGTCTTACTCCGCTCAACCAAGGGATCACATGGTGCTAAAAAATATATGGAAACACAGTGGTGCCCAAAATAGGTCCTTACCACCAGCAAGTCACTCGTATAGGTTTAAAACAAGCTCCAATTAAGGGCTTAAAGTTAATTGATGAGTCAGATGCAACAACTCTTTGGCACTGGAATGTAAGGTGACTACAGATGATGTGTTTGGGAGATGTCTACAGCAGGTGCCTGTGGATGAAACTGAACAATGGATGAGTCTTAGTTAATCTTTGACTAGCTGCATGTCATGAGCCTTTGCCACTATCATAACGGCCCCAAGCACATAACATAAGCCCCCCTTTAAAAATGGGGGCTTTTTCTGAGCTTAGTACCTGATAGTTGATTTCTTATGGTCTTCCGTATATTATCAGACATTTATCTTGCCTTTTATAGTACTTGCATAAAATACTGTTGCGATCTCCATTTAGTCATAAAGACTTCACTAATATTATTGTGTAACATAAATTTCTGGAATATTCTCTCTCTCTCTTTTTTCTCTCTCTCTCTATCTCTATTGATTAAAGGGATGATGCATCGAATGGACCACAAATAAAGTGAATGAAGATCTTGTAAAGTGATGGAGACTGAGGGTCTGAATGTTCAATTGAGCTATGATGGCCTACGGATACCAATAATTCTCTGATAATCCATGAATTTTGGATGGTTATCATGGTATGTTGGCTGTCCCCATTTTTAAATTTCTTATAAATGTCGTCTGCACCCTTTTCCAACTTTTCTTTTTAAATATGGGAGAAGGCCCAACTAACTTGAGATTTTTATATGCAGGCCAATGTATTTTTAGCCCCACAGATCAATGTTGCCATTACAAGGTTCAATATTGAAATGGTAAAGTTTTTAACTATTTATTTTATCTTTGTTTTTTCCTGTTCTTCATAAATAATTTGATGTCTTAGCCTCCTGTCATTACCAGGTAGTCTTGTCACTATTTGTACAAATGTCATCTCATGAGTCTTAGTATTTGTAATTTTCTTACCCTTGTAGTGATTATCAGAAGCAGTGGGCCATCATTGAAAGATTACCTTGTAGTGAGTCCAATTAAGGTATGGATAATATATGGTTTTAGTTCATGGTAAATGGTACCTTTTATTGTGGATCACCCCTGGACCAAAGACCTGGTACCTATTGTTATAAGTTCGTATTGATTTAGTCGTCATGTTATATGGGGCGTGGTTCTTACTTCATGTGTGTCGTGGGTTTATGTTATGACACCGACCCATATGGCGTAACAACCGCGATCCATATAACAAAAAAAACTACAACCCCTGTAACCTGAGAGCCACAATCGCCACAGTCTTCTCAGGAAATCGCATTAATGTCGCTTCTTCCAAGCAATCCGTTGGGAACCAGCAACCGTTCAGAATCATGCGCGACCCTTAGACCATTGAATGACAAGACAGATGAGGTAATTGGGTTTCGAGTCATTTCGAACCGAAAACCGTACCGATCGTGGTTCACATGCTCACCGGATCATATTTTTTTATCAATGTTGCATCGATGCCCAAGGGATTACGGGAAGTAGCGAGTTTGAATGTCCTCTCCTGATAAAGTAGAGTGTTTGGCGCTATTTCCAGAGGATCTCTCTCAATCGTAATGGACGGATCATGGATATGACCTAGAATTTGTCGTGGTTATATACACAGTGGAACGTGGTTCACATGCACACTGGGTCATGATTTTCATCGACGTTGCATCGTTGTTGTGATCCAACGCGGGATCGTGGACCGTTGGGAAAAGATGTGGCAACCACGACCCATATAACATTCTAACAACGACCAATATAACACGAGAACCACGACCCTTGTTATATGGACATTCTCAACAGTGTTTGTCAGCTCGCTGCGTTCCCGTTGAAGCGACCCATTATTCATATTGTATTGTACTAATGGTCGTGGTTGTCATGTTATATGGGTCGTGGTTGTTATTTTATATGTGTCGTGGTTTTATGTTATGACATAATCGACCCATATAGCGTAACAACAGCGATTCATATAACATAACAACCACGACCCCTGCAAACATAACAGCAACAACTGCCAGTCTTTTCAGGAAATTACGTTAATGTCGTTTCCTCCACGCAATCCGTTGGGAACCAGAGACCATTCAGAATCATGCACGACCCTTCGGAATCAAAGCCTTGACCATTAAATGACAAGACATAGATGTGGTAATCGGGTTTCGAGCCAATTCGGACCAGAAACAGAACCGATCGAGGTTCACAAGAACACTAGATCGTGGTTTTTATCCACGTTGCATCGTCGTTGTCTTCCAACGCTTGATCATGGATCGTTGAAAAAAAATGCCAACCACAACCCATATAACATTATAACAATTACCAATATAACACGAGAACCATGAACCATGTTTTATGGATCATGGTTGTTACTTTATATGTATCGTGTTTTATGTTATGACATCCCTAACTCATATAACGTAACAACCACGATCCATATTACATAACAACAACGACCTTGTAACAAAGTAGCCACAACCGCCACAGTCATTTTAGGAAGTCGTATTAATGTCGCTTCCTCCACCCAATCCGTTGGGAACCGATCGCGACCCTTCGGAATCCCTGCGACCGTTCAGAAAATGCACGACCCTTCGGAATCGGCATGTTGATTCATCTATCTGACCAACCTACAAAGTGGTACTTGGGTTTCAATAATCTTTAAAAAAAAAAAAACCATGAAGGAGATATTCAAAGAAGGCATCCAGTCTTTTTAGCGTTCTTCATTTACGTGTGATCCCTTCCCTTTCCTCAGGGATGTTTACGATCTTCTTGATGCTCAACGGCCTCCACAGGAAATTCTGAAGACATTTCCGAACTCCGACATCTTGACAATATCAACGGGCACCCAGCCAGCGGACGAGAAACCATTTCCTTTGGAGATATGCGGAGAGGGAAGAAAAGGAAGCTTCACTATATAAAATTTGTCATTGGATTTAGATAGTGAGTAACTAAAAGTGGAGCTTCCATACACTTCTTGCTCATAAGATAATTTCTCAGCTAAGCTTTCTGTAAATACGATGTCGAGGGAGGAAATTGTACCAGAAACGGACATTGGATTTCGAAAGTGAGCGTGGCAACCTAGAACGTACGGGTCATGGTTACATGTTGTATGTGTTGTAGTTCTCATGTATCGTGGTTATCATGTTACAGGGGTTGTGGTTCTCACCTGATTTCCTGCGTTACTGTCCTATGAATGAGTAGTGTAATATATACTAAATAAATTTACCTCTGTTACTATCGTATGTATGTGCACGTTACATTTGCTGATTTGTATAGTATGGTTCGGGGTATACGTGAAGCATTGGTCGTGGTCGATATGGGTCGTGGTTGTCATGGTAAAATTTTCGTGGTTCACAGTTGTAATGGATTGTGGTTGTCATCCATGTTGGGTCGTTGTTGACAACCACGACCTTAAGAGAAGCAACCACTATCGTGGTTGTCATGTTATACGGTTCGTTATTTTGATATATGTTTGCATAACCACGACCCATATGACATTACTACCATGATTCACAGCCATGACCCACGTGAGATGTGAGCAACGATATAATGTGCATGTTAACCACGAACCATATTTGCATAACTACCACGATCGTGACTTAATATGTTGGTTTATATTTTTATTGTTTGCGATAATGTAATTTAAATTGTAATATATATACTTATTAATTCACGAACCTTGCTGCATGTTAACCACGATCCATGAACTCTTGTGCATTTGAACCATGACCAATAGAGGAAATAGTGAGCTTAACAACGGGTCGTGACGCTCATGACAGGTGGACCGTGGTTGTCATTTTCTATGGGTCGTGTTTCTCAAAAGATCATGGTTGTTTGCGACGATCCAACATGAATGACAACCACAAACAATTACAACTGCGAACCACGACCAATTTAACATGACAACCACGATCCAGATCAACTACAACCATTGCTTCACATATAGCACGACCAAAATAAAATGACAACAACGACCTATGTATCAATCCATTTCAGGATCCATGTATCATGAAAACCAAGACCTATCCAATAACAGTCACGACCCATGTTTCATGTCAACCACGACCCAACGTGGATGATAATCACGGGCCTTTATGCATCTGAGCTAAGAACAGAACGATGAAAATAGTGTACACAACAATAGGTCATGATTTTCATGATATAATGATCGTGGTTGTAAATGGGTAGTGCAAAAAATTAGTGCAATAAACTAAGATCTTACCATACCAAATGACAACTACAATCAATGCTTCACATCAATTACGAAACATATTACACGAAAACCACGATCCGAATAAGAAGACAACCACAACCCTCTGATACTTTCATTCAGGATCCAAATTTCATCAGAACCAAGACATTCAGGATCCAAATTTCATCAAATGTTGTATGGATTATCTACGTCATGGACGAAACACATAAGCACGATCCATATGAGCCATGTCGTGTATATATATCATGCAGGCTTTTCAGGGGACCGGATTAGGGTCGTGGTTGTGAACCAAGAACCTACGTGGACAATAACCATGATCTAACATGCACGTGAACCACGGGATCAGATCACATGACAGTTTCGTGGTTATCATACAGACTGTGTATTTGTTGTTATGGACCGTGGTTTTTGTCTCAGCCGGGTCGTGATTATGATGTTTGACGGATCGTAGTTGTAAGATGATATGTATTATTGTTATAGTGTTACAGGGGTCGTGGTTGTCACGATATATCGATCGTGTTTGCCATCCACATTCAACTACACATATACAACAACAATCCCTTGTGCATGTCAACAAACGTGGCTGACAGCCACGAGCCTTGGAAAACCAATAGTCGTATGACATCCTACTCACATTAACCACTCGTTCACAAGCCTATAAAAGTGGTACTTGGGGTTCAATTACTTTCTTTAATGTCGCTACTTCCCCTTAATCACTTTGGAATCAGTATGACTGTAACACCCCGTACTTTCTAATACTCGAGTGGTACTTGGTAACCTAATATAAATACAAACCTAGCCTATTTGAACATCTACCTTCATTATAGCCTAAATGGACCATTAAGAGTAATCTTCATCCAAAGATTTCGCCATCTGTAACACCCCGAACTTTTCGATACTCGGGCATTGAAAGTCTTCGAGCATTACCCTAAGATTAAACGTGACATATACATGTGTACAATACCAATCCAACTATTCTTCCCTTACATCCTTGCCCTGACACTAACGTAACCGTTGGGAATGATCTTTATTCATAAATCAAGCCATCTGACCGTTGAATTTCAAGACAAGCCCATCCATCACATGATTTGACATAAGTACTTTCCCTTAGATGACGTGACGAATAAACCCCCTATCCATAATGATTTAGATATACATTCATTTGTAAAAATTGCTTAGAAACATGTCTATAACCATGTGGAGCCATTAAATTTCCCAAAACTCATAGATCGGCAGTAATTACGAAATTGCCACTAACCTCCTGAACACTAGATCACATGGTTCCCACGGTCTGTTTCATGTGAAATTTTATATCATGCCTAATTATCACAAATTAACCGTACACTCGAATTTCAGCCCTAAATCATAGTAAAATAGCTACTTGACCTCTACATCCGTCCGTGCACTTATCAGATCAAGATTCTGATCCGTTCATCTTATTCACCCCAGATGAATATGGTTAAACCACCGTTAAACTGAAATCAGAGGAATTTATACATGTGAACAAGTCACTCAAATCTAATGGTATACATGTCCTACCACTAATCAATCCAGAAGCTTATCTTGTGTTCATCTATTTACAAAACTGACCGTACATCCACCTACATACGTGATCAGAGTGCTAACCATCAAGTTCTCCTATTAGTGGTATCGTCACATTAAAACTCAGAGTGGTATCGTCTATTGATGTGGCATCTTTGTTGTTCGTAAGCGATCAAGGCCCAAACTTAGGCATTAAAAAGAGCACGGAAGATAACAAATGTTGGTGAAATTTCATCCTATTTCCACGTTGAAGCTAAGAGATATGAACTACAAAAGTTATAATAAGGGAGAGGGGCATAATTGTAATTATATGACTCAAATTCATATGCCCAGCAATGTTGCAACATGTTACGTGAGAGTTTCACCTATACATTCTTGCAATGTGTGGCCCACTCATAGCTCAGATCTACTTAAAACTTGGGCCTGTGGGTCCACATAGCGAGCTAAAGTCGGTGAATGGAGCGGATTGCTCACCAAACATCACATTGGACCTCGCCTAACCATTTGCAAAAATCATGAAATTACGTGATTGCAGGCACGTAACTAATTTCCTATAATGGCTTGGTTTAACAGTGAACCTAAGCCCCACGTTGCTTAATGGTGTAGCCACACAGAACCTCGGATCCACCCCATATTCTGGCCCCTAGCCTAACATGATCTCGCCAAACCAATGGTCAGGGTGGATTCCACAAAACATAAACGTGGACCCCACTTTTAAATTGTTGTAACAACTCATGCCCAACCCTAAACCCTGACCTAATAATAGAACCTACGCCACTAACAATCACTGAGTCACTGATAGTGAAAATGATGACCAACTAGCTTTGAACCCAACTGCTAAGACTCATCCAAATAGTCCTTAGAATCCCTTAGACTAGTTCTACCATTGATGCTCAATTATGAAATAATCAAACCGTCAAATCAATATAAATCTATAATTATAACAAAATAAATTAGAAATATGGTCCACCTAGGGTTGGATATGTCTGACCATTGGTCAGAGGACCTGATATGGGGCCTCCTAATGAAATGGATGGAGTAGATTTATCAAATACATCTATGTGGCCCCCACCTGTGGCATGCGTGTGCACAGCCCTTTGTTACCCGCGATGTACCAAAATGTCCAACCCCTTCAATCGGGCATTGACCCGATAGCTGTTTGAAAAAGGAGAAATTTCCCCTCTTTTTCCTTTTTTTACGCCAGCAAACGGACAACCGTCCGTAGTGGTGATCCGTGGCCCACCCTCATAACCCCTCAACAAGATCTGAACCGTCTATCTAGAAGGGCGTCCAAACCTGATCAAAACCCCAAAGATTCACACAGTCTAGCTAATGTGTGTGCGCACGAAACCAGGTGCAAAACCAACTTGCACTCGTGTATTTTCCGAATGTGAAAAATATCTGCCAGGCTGGCTATTCGCACATGAAAATCCTCCTTCAATCCTAGCCCTTTGTACAGAGAAATCCTAGCCATCCATTCCTTTCCGCCCTTTAGGGCTTCCGTCGCAATGGAAGAGCCGCCGCGTGTGAAAAACAAAGCTCATTAGGGGAGAAGCTAATGACAGCGCATCTGATGGGTCCCACAACGATCTTAGCACCAATCCAGACCATTCAAGTGCATTGGATCAAGAGATTGACCATCCATTGAAAATCTGTCATTAACGGCTGGAGTATCTTCTCCATTGGCTAGGAAAACCCATCTTCTATGGGTGGGTCCCACTTCCTAGGCTGAGTCATTCATCTGATGACCCATCATCTCAAACATCAATCCACACCATCGGATTGAAGCCATGCAAGCTGTCTGAATTAACCCAACTCAAATCAGTGAAACACCACCATATTACAGACGGACTCAAAACGACCTCAGTAACTAATCCGCGATTAGTTGCGGGACCTTCTGGATGTCTAAGAGGCTATAAATAGCCTCTTTCCTTTTAGGGCAACGGATTCAAAAAGAGAGGAAAGAGAAAACTAAAGAGAGAGAAATAGAGAAAGGGCGTCGTCCGTTTGTGCCGCATTGGGTCGACTCAGCTCAGCTGGGTCGTGCCAAGTTCGTGAGACGAGCCTGGTTCAAGTCAAAGGGAGCTGTTGGGGGCGCAGCTGGAGGAGAAAGGAAAGTGAGAAGATCAAATAGAGAGAGAAAGAGACTGGGAAGTGGCTGTCGAGTTGAGCGGGATTGGCTCACTGGGCTGAGGTCAACTAAAGCTCATTGAGTTGGGCTTAATAGCCTTGAGCAGACGATGCAGAAGCATAGGGAAGAAGAAAGGGAAGAGAAAATGAGCTGGTTCGCTGCACTGTTTCAACTCGCCTAACTCAGTGGAGCCGAGTCAGCTGGGTCGATTTGGGCGTGGGCCTGAATTGAGTCTGGGCCTGGTGAAACTCTTGAGAGAGTAGAGTGAGAAGGATATAAGGAGTAAGGAGGAAGAAAAGGAAAAGGGAAGAAGATGAGAGAAAGAAAGAAGAGATGGTGTGGGGCTATCGTCCGGTTGAAACCGAGTTGACTCAGTTGAAACTGAGTCTGATGGGGTCAAGTTGGGTCTGGTCTAGACGGGTTTTCAGCAAAAAATGGTGAGGTGAGGAGAAAGTGAGAGAAAGCAATGAAGAAGAAGGAAGGAAGATAGTAGAGAAGAGGAAGAAGAAAGGCGAGTCACTGAGTTGACTCGGTTCAAAACCGAGTCAGGTCTCTAACTCGCTGATTGGTCGATTCCAGACATTATCAACAAGATCTTGGTCCTAGGGCGGGTACAGTTAACTTTAGCATCATCGGGAGATGAATCAACTGTCGAAAGGTGAGGATCACCCTTCAAGCCTTTCCTACATCATAATAATTATGCTAATTCATGTATTTCATTAATTGCTTAATTGAATATTTTGGTAAAAAAATGATGATGCATGCTAGTTTATGTTTGAGTGAATTTTTCCTAAATGTCTACTCATTGGATTTACATTCAAGTATCTGAACATGTTATAGATCGTGATTATCTCTATCTTGGTTTAAATGTAACATTGCATATGGATGAGCGTATTGAAATTGTTGTGGCTTGTTTTACCACTTGAGATTACTGTATGGATGCTTGGAGATCCTCATACTAGTGGCTATTTCATCTTATAAGTTAAATGGAGTTTTTGTTGTGGATTTACCATCTTATGGACCATTTAATGCCTAAGAGGCTTTTGAAACATTCTTCTCTTATTATATCCTTAGGATGGATTATTGGCCCTTTTGCGGCTTGTATTTGCCCTTCGTGGCTTTGATTGATTATTTGCCCTTCGTGGCTTTGATTGATTATTTGCCCCTGCGGCTTTGATAGGCTATTTGCCCTTTGTGGCTTTGATTCACTATTCACCTTTGCGCCTTTGATTAATCCTTGTTAAATAATCCTTTGATGGTAAGTTTCACTCGTCGAACTACGATTAGCCACTAGTTGAAGAGGTTACCCTTAAAATGTTATAATTGTTAATCTCATGAGCTAGGGATGGTGGAATGGGACATTATACCTAAGTTGTCGGCCTATGCTGGGTGACCAACCCCCCATAGTGACCTTTGAGCTTTCTTAAAGTGATTGTTTGAAATTGGAATAATAATGGTTGGGCTAATCATGCATTTTCATGGCAAATATTATGGTCTTTTCCTGGTAGTTAGTCATCTTTGGGCGTACCCTTGTGTACTTTTCCGTGTGACTAGTCCTCCTTGAGCAATCTATATATTATTATGGCATTTTTCAGGTAATTCATCTACCGTGGGCGGTCTATATGGCCTTTTCCAGATAGTTCATCTATCGTGGGCGGTCTACGTGGCCTTTTCCAGGTAGTTAATCTACCACGAGCGGTCTGTATGGTCTTTTCCAGGTGACTAGTTCTCCTTGGGCGACTTTTTACCAACTGGATGTGCATCCCCAGGGCTGTGAGCGTGTGCATGCGTCCATGCATTTAAACAAGATTATTTGTGTGATTTATTTAATGAATTCATATCTGATGAACCTTATCTGATTCCCGTGACAATCATTACGTGATATTTATTATATATTGTCTCTGATAGCTATGCTTAATTATCTTGATGATGCGATAAATCTTGGGGGTTATACCTCACTGCGATAGCCATTGACGCTATCGAACCGTATTCAGGATGCAGAGGGTGTAGAGGATCCGTTTGCTGGTGTTCATGTGGAATGGGAGGAGCCAGATGATCTTGCGACTTTCCATTCCTGATTTGATTTGTATTTAATTTATACTGTTATGTTTGTAAAGGTTAAGACATTGGTTTGTATAAGTTTTTGAGTAACCACTTAAAATATTTGGCTTTGTATATTTAGACTCCCGACTCCCTCTTATACTTGATTACTCATATTCCACTTGAATGGTTAACTCTGATAAAAAGAAAAAAAAATGTACGTGAAATTTGGAATACTTTAAAGGTTAACACTCGGGTTTTTGGAAAATGAGTAGTGTACTCGGGTTCCAGGAACCGAGGTGTTACAACGACCCTTCGGAATGTTTGACCAGCTTATAAAAATGGTACTTGGGTTTCAAATTTTCACAAGACAATCTGAACCAGAATCCTTATTGCAACACCTTAAGCATTCATGGATTTCGTTGCTCTTTCAATCAAAATAATGGAGGAGATATTCGAAGAAGGCATCGAGTCCTTCCCACGTTCATCCTTTATGAGAGATCCCTTCCCTTTCCTCAAGGACGTTCACGATCTTCCTGAAGATCAACGGCCTCCACAGGAAATTTTGAAGATAATTTCAGAATTCCGGCAACTCGCAGAGAATTTTCTGCGGCGGACAACGAAATCGAACGGTGTTATTCCGCTTGGTCTCGCGATCAGTACTTTAACAAGAAAAGGCTGCACTGGATCAAGAGGTACGACGCGGTAAAGAAAGCGAAAGCTAGGGCCGCTAAAAGATTTGAAGAGCTCAAATTGGCCCACCTGTAGCTCCCATCCAGTCACTATTCTTCTTCCTTGTCATGTTATTCTTGTAATTAAACGAAAGTTCACTGGTTGAATTTATAGTCATCTTGCGGAGTTCATGAATAATGTGATTTTCGGGTGCAGTAGAAAGTCATGTATGGACAACCAGGATCCATAAGGGTCGCAGTTTTCAGGTTATATGCGTCGTGATTGTAATGCTATGTGGTTTGTAGTTGCGATGTTAAAAACGGTACTTCTAACATTGGAAAACCAATAGTCGCACGACATCCTACTGACATTAACCACTCGATTGTCAGATTCGAAGTTGAACAAAGCGACATCCTCTGCATCTTTTGTGGATGTCATTCGTGTACTAGATCCAAAAACACATAGTTTGGATGGAGTGGAAGGTTTTCTATTCGAATCTAACAGGGCTTGAAAAAGATTTCGGACATCGCTGGGGGCATTGGGGCATAGTTTTACATCACCACCTCGACATGGCAAGTGTAACCGAAACCAATTAGTATTGTTCACAAACTTTGCGCTACACAAACCACAATTAATCTTTGTTTTTCCAGACCCTGGTGGTGATTCAACAAGGGAAGCGTAATCACAAATGTCTGACAATGGGTAAGATGACGATATATCTGCACTCAGTTTTTAACAATACAAAAAATCAGAATATTGATAAATAATTACAACAACGATATTGTGGTTGTTATTGTGATCTATGTTGGCATAACCACGACCCATATAACACTACCACTATGATTCACAGCCACGGCCCACAGAAGAAACATCGAATGCACCAATCCATTCATCATTCAACATCAAATCAGTGTTTGATCGCGCGCTGGTGTACCCGACGCCTCTTCTGTCAACCACGATCCATTATGCAATAAACCACGATCACGACCATGATCGTGGTTGTCATACCATACATGTCGTTGACGTCATCTACATTGAGGCGTGATTCACAGCCACGACCCACATAACATGTGGGCCACGATACACTGACTATGTCAACCACGATCCATCGGGTGTTGATTGTCATGCTATACATTTCGTTATAGTCATATGCATTGGGTTGTGGTTCACACCCACAACCCACATAACATAATAACCACCATACACCGACCCTGTCAACCATTACCTTGCTTTGCACTGAGATGCACTGAACTTGTAGATGTGCCCGCTGAGTGGCGATGGAGGGGCCCAGCGAAGAAGATTCAAAACCAGTAAAAACAAAAAACAAGGATTAGGGATAAAAAAATGAATGGGTAAAGTGAAGGGGTCCCAGAAAAGAAGCTCCAAGATATAGTCGGTAATCCATATGGGGACAGCTTGTTGATGTTCTATGTTTGGAAACGTAAACATTCGTAAAAGCATCTGTAAGCGTCTAAGATATAGTTGGTGTTCCGTAAATCACATCGAATTGCAGATATTCTCTGATCTGCACCGTCCATTTAATTTGTAACATCAAGAAACACAAACAATGGACAAAATATTCGAATCTAATGGACCATAACAGTTCAACCAATAGTTTCGGTAAAAGCCCATAATTTGTCATCTTTACGTAGTGTGGGCCACTGATGGCTCGATACGTGTCACTAAATTTTTTTTCGAAGGAATCCATCATCCATGAACAATTCCAACGGATTAGATTCGATTTATGATGGGCCCATAGACTTGAACTAGATGATAGACGATTGATCTTCTGCGTTTGGAACCGTAAGCGAACTTCCCGCCTTTAGCACGCATAATGTATGTACATGCGACATATTCGGTACGAACTAAGATATATGGGGTTCATAGTGATATATATGTCATCTAAACTGACCACCGTATGTAATGAACGTGTATAAAGGCATAACATAAAAATAAGTTTGATCAAGTGGATGTACGGCCCACGTAGTTCTCAACGCCTTATAACCGTTTATTTCGGTGCGATCAACTACGCTTGTAAGGTTCAAATTTTTCGTAAAAGATTAGTACATACTCCAACAACTAACAATCAGTGTAGATTGAAAACTTACATAAGATCTGTCCCATAGCCGAGAGATAACCAAAATCTTATGAGACATACAAGCACCGCACAAATACGGCGCCGACCTCACCTTTCATCGTTACCTCTGTTTACGTGTCGAAGGCATACTGGTCCGTAAAATTCAAATACAACGATCCATAACTGCAGCGATCCATATATAATGAAAACCACGATATATATCGTCATGTCAACTACGACACATCGAACATTAGCACAACGACCCGTATAACATAATAACCACGATACAGAGTTGTGGACCAAGGACTTGGGCTTCAAACAAGATATGGTGAGGGCTTTGGTTGTCACAACTTGCTCAAAGTCATCTCTACCTTGCACAATGACAAACACGACCCTTGGTAGATGACACCCACGATCCTTCACATGGGCAAGAAACGACCCAGGCACGGGGTCATTGTTGACTCTCTGTTTTTTTTTAATCATGATTTTCATGTAAAATGGATTGTGGTTGTTATGATATATGGATCGTGGTTGTCAACGTTGCATAGGTCATGGTGTCGATTGCTATGGGTTGTGATTTTCATGTTTTATGGATAGTTGTTTTAGTATTATACGGATCGTTGTTATCACACTACAAAATAATGAGTTCTAGAGCTTTCACTTCAGGCTGGAACCTGGAAGAAGACAAATTACATCAGCCTGGAATCCCGAAGAAGCCATTAAACACCAGGTCCGCCAACTCCGAGTAGGTGCTCATCGACAAAATATCAAGTTCTTTTGTAGGGCCTTTAAATCAGCATGGAACTCAGAAAAGGTGGGACAGAAGGATTCATATTATAAGGTCGTGCTCAGATAGAGACAAGCCCTATGATCGCGCTCGAGAGGCAATACATGGGTTGTCGCTGTCATTGTATATGGATCGTGATTGTAATGTTGTATGGGTTGCGGTTGTCATGAAATATGGATCCTGAATATAATGATATATGGGTCGGGGTTGTCGTCTAATAAAATTCGTGGTTGATGTCTTATATGGTTTGTGGTTGATGTGACGCATTGGTCATAGTTGTCTTTCGATATGGGTTTGTGGTTGTCATGTTATACGGGTCATGGTTGTCACAATAATCGTGTCGTGATTTATTTTTTAATGTTTGAGATGATGTAATTTGAACTGTAATATATATACTTATTGATTCATGAACCTTGGTGCGTGTTTACCATGATGCAATGTGGATGATAACCATGAATTCTTATGCATTTGAACCACGACTCATAAAGGAAATGGTGAGCTTAGCGACTGGTCATGGCACCCATGAGAGGTGGATTGTGGATCTCATATTGCCTGGGTCGTATTTGCTATAACCACGAACCATTACAACTGTGAAGCACGACCATTTTATCACGACAAACATGACCCAGATCAACTATGACCAATGCTTCACGTATATTTTAAAACGACAACAACGACCTACGTATCAATCCATTGCCGGTTCCATGCATCAGCCGAGTCCAATACCTATCCAATGTCAGTCGCGACCCATGTTTCATGACAACCACGACCCAAGGTAAATGATAATAACGAGCCTTTATGCATTTGAGCCACGAACACAGATGGCAATCGTGTAGATACAATAGGTTGTCGATTTCATGATCTAATGATCATGGTTGTCATGTAAATGGGTAGTGCAAAAAAATAGTGTCGTGGTTGTCAACAACGATACATGAAACAAGGCAACAACGACCATGAGAAACGATTAACACGAACCCATTTCAAAATGACAACTACGATTAATGCTTCACATCAACTACGAACCATATTACACGAAAATTACGGTCCGTATAACAGGACAACCACGACCCTTTAATAATTACCTGAAGGATGAAAATTTCATCACAGCCAAGACCTATACAACATTACAACCACGACCTATATCAAAGGATACAACGACCCATGAAACGTTGATCAATAGTGGGTCGTGATTATGCATTGCGTTGTGTCGTGGTTATTATGAATAGTGGATTGTTGATGTTAAATTACAACCACGACCCATATGCCATGACAAACACAACCCATTGTTCATGTGAATCACGACCCATGTCATCTTTACGACCAACCTGCCATGCAAACCACGACCAAACCTCGTTGGGGCCCGTTCGAGAATATTGTTGTCATTAATATGACATGACAAATACATCCCATATTACATTACAAATCACGACTCCCCTTGGGATCGAAGATACTCTCACCCGGCTATCATATGTCTCTCTTAGTCGACTGGGCGGCAAATCATTCGCCAATACTCTTACTCGCCTTCCTGAGTCGTTCATCAACGACTACACCTCGTTCTGTTATATGGTAGGCTCTCAAGCTTACTCGATTTGTTGGCTCTGATTGTCGATTTGTACTTTCTATATCTTTTCTTTCTCAAGTGCAACCGATGTTTCTGTTGATTCAGGAGAGGCTAAAGGCAATGACTAAGATTGAAAGGAGAAGGCCAAGCTGGAAGAGCTCCTGAAGACTTCTGCCGAGGAACAGGAGAAGCTCAAGGGCCTGGTAGGAGAAGGACAACTAAGGGACATGATGCTCCAGGAGAAGGCCAATTCAGTCTCATTTGGACTCGACTGAGTCTAAACTGACAACCACAAAGGCTCATCTTGAACGGGCGGAGGAGGACAATACGCGGGCGGCTAAACTGGGGCAAGCTACGCTTGACCCATATAACCTGAACATCACGATCCACTGTAAAGTTAAACAAATGATCCATGACAACTACAATCCATACAACATGACAACCACGACCCATATAATACAATGACTTTCAAAAGAGAAGCTCGGGATGCAAGCCAAGACTCTGCAAGTTTCTTTTACCTAAGTTTGCAAATGGGGATATTATCATCCTCCTCACTCTCATCTTCGGTGGTTAATAAAAACTACAACCCTTTCCTTCGGATTCAAAGCGACCGTCCAGAATAAGCGCCACATGCAGCATGTAAGCTACAACCCATTTAACATGATAAACACCATAAATGCATCTTGGCCTCCTTTCCAGCAAGACAGCCACGACCGATTTAACATGACAACTACGACCATAATGACATTTACAGTAGGAAGAAGATCTCCTTTAGCCGGCAACCAACGATGGTTAAAGAGACTGTTCTTCCTATTGTGTTGTGATTATGGTCTTAGATGTCATGTTACAGCGGTCGTGATCGATTCTTCGAATAGTAATAATAATGTTACAGCGGTCGCGGTTGTCATGTTGTATGGGAAGTATTTTAGCTCAACGGCGATGATTCCGAAGAAACGCAAGAGCTGCGAAGGACAGGGCAGAAGGAAATGGAAGTAGCTAATGTTTTTCCGCTGGTTGGGTGCCCGTTGAAATTGTCGATTTGGTAAACTTCAGAAATTGTCTTCAGAACTTCCTGTGAAGGCTGTTGAGCTTCAGGAAGATCGTGAACGTCTTTGAGGAAACATAAGGGATCACGAATAAAGGAAGAACGTGATAGGGGCTCTATGGTTTCTTCGAATATCTACTCCATTATTTTGAATGAAAGAACAAATAAATACATGAATGCGGATTGGCTTGTTTCGCGTGACCACCAAAGAACCCTCGGCTTCTCGACTCTGTCCTTCCTTTACCTTGGCAAATGCCTACCTACAATCGAAACAAAATAAAATACAAACCTCATAGTGGAAGAGGCTTTCAGACGAGCGAAATGACAAAGAGAAACAATGTCGCTCTCTAGCTGTTGGTCCCTGGATCTTGGCTTCTCTAGGAAAACAAAAGAAGAGGAAGGAGAGGGTCTTTCAAATGTACATAAGTGCGATATTTGCCCCTTCCGAAGCTGGTGGTGCAGGTGATCGGTGGTCTGTGAGCCCCACCATGATTTATATGCTTCGTCTAGGCCGTTCATCCAGTTTAAAATATCATTTTATGGCTTGAACCGAAAAACGAGAGTGATATAACTCTCCGGTGGACCACACTGCGGGGAAATTATTATTATTGGATATTCACCATTAAAATCCTTCTAGGGCCCACCGTGATTGGATTATGCTCGTTTTTGGTCTCCTACCATAAAATGATCTGGAGAAATATATGGACAGCATGGATGAAACACATACGTGGTGGTGGGGCCCACAGAGCGCCGAGTACCAGCCATTGGCCAGTGTCCCGGGGAGTAGCCGATCCGTCCGTTTCTCGGTAGTTGCGATAGCAGGTGACTTATGCTTCACTCTAAGATTGTACAAGTCCTGAACCAAGGTTAAGGGCACTTTTGTCCAAAACAATCTCTAAAATTTTGTTAGAAGGCCCTTTAGAGAATATATGAAGTGTCATAGCATTTGAGGTACTTTGCCCAAACATCGAGGTGAGTACGGTCAATTTCCCTTTATAATGGAAAGAAGCAGTCGAAGGGTTTAATTTGAAGAAGGATATGTGGATTCTGGCCGTGTGGAGAGCAAGGATGTTATAAGGAGAAACATCGGACAGGTTTATAAAAACCAAGGGGCCGTTTAGTTGGAAAAAAAAAAAAGAAAGAAGAAAGTAAATGGATTTTGAAGGCAGTGGAGAGGTTGACACGTGGTGGCCTGTCTGGTTTGAATGGCCTAGAACTGTGGGACTGGTTTGATACTCTCTCTAGCATGGCGTGGTGGTTGACACGCAGGCACTCAATAATTATACAATTGAATAGATGAATCTTATATAAACCGTCCACATGATGTATTTCTACTTAGGTGGCATATATACTAAAAATTATACTGATTTGTTTTTTTAAAACTAACGATTTATAGAAATTTAAGGGACGGTTATATTAGAAACAGTTGGAACTCTAAATTCACGAAACAAATGATAATTGATATAGAAACAGTTGGAAATCTAAATTCAAGAAACAAATGCTAATTCATATCGTGTTACTGTCTTTGAATCAATATTGGAATCGACTGCTGACTTGCAACCCTTCACATTGTGAAGGATGATAGGCGGACGTAAGTTCTGCTATTTAGTCGGTTTCTGTTAAGTTAAATTACGACAACTGTACCATTTCCAAGTGACTGTGTATCAAGGATCATGCACAGCTGGAGTATCAAATGAATTTCACGTTATTTGCGAGTAATTGTGGAAAGCAGATTACGCTGTCACCCCCGGATTCAGTCAAATGTGTGCGACTCTAATGTTTACCCCACTTCCATGTATGCATTGTATTGTATACTGGTCCATCTGTTTTCGAAGACTATTTTCCGACCATGTATCAAAAAATGATCAGAAACAAATCTCAAGTGGACCACACTACAGGAAACAGTTGTGTGGCTCCCCGTATTCTCGAATTTAATTGGTCCACGTCAATTGTGCTGACATCAGCACAGCACTTTAATAAAATAAAAAACGGTTTACAAACTACTGCCTATCTAGGAAGAAAGGTTACGATTTCCAGCGGCTGATTCGGGGGGACGCGGATTAGATACTGACGGGTTAAGCAGCGAGACTCCCTACTGAAATGACGTCACCAATTTTTGTAGGCCCCACCATCATGTATGTTTTGGATCCACACCGTCCATCCATTTGAAGAGATCATATTAGGGCATAATCCAAAGAATGAGTCAGATCCAAAGCTCGAGTGGGCCCCACCACAGAAAACAGTGGGGAGAGTGACGCCCACCATTAAAAAGTTCTAAGGGCCACAAAAGTTTTCGATCAAGTTGATATTTCTGTTTTCCTTCTTTCATGTATTCTTTTACATATGAACAGGTTGGATCTCAAATACACATCATGGTGGACCTTCAGAAGGTTTCAACGGTGGGCGTCACTCTCTCCACTGTTTTTTATGGTGGGGTCCACTCCAGCCTTGGATCTGCGACATTCTTTGTATCATGCCCTAAAATGATCTCTCAAAATATATGAACAGTGTGGATACAAAACAGACATCATGGGGCCCACATAACTTGGTGACGTCACTTCATAGCGAGTCTCTCCCGGCCCTGCTCCAACCTGTCAGTAACTAAACCGCGGATTCAATGGTGGGTTGCTGGCATAAGTTGATCCGATCTGAATTCTCAGTATCCTAACCCGAATTTGATTCAAACCGGATCGAGTCTGGGTCATCTGACTCGGACCGACCCAATGGATGGTTGGGCTGACCCGAACCGAGTCTGACTCAGTCAAGGAAACCGAGTCGGATCGGGTTGGATACGATTCGGATAGTTTGAATCTAATCTAACTGTTTCATGTGGTGTGGTCCACTTCAGCCTTCAATATACCACATTTTTATGCTCAAGGCCTAAAATGATATGTCAAAATGGATGAACGGCTTAGATAAAACATATACATCAAGGTGGACCCCACATGGCTCTGAAAGAACTGTATACACCCTTTCACTGGACGTATTACCGTGTTGACGTGCACTACACGTAAGCGTAGCGATATCCTTTTCACGCAAGGCCGTGACTTGCTGTATTGACGTTAGAAAGTTCTGTGGGTCTTATCATGGGGTATGTGCTATATCCAAACCGTCCATCCATTTGGTGAGCTCGTCTTAAGGCTTGAAACGAAAAATAAGACAGATCTAACTATCGTGCAGACCACACGAATTGTTTAACGGTGAAAATCATACTTTGCTGCTATTTGTGGTGTGGTCCAGATGATCTTCGGATATTATTCATTTTTTGGATAATGCTCTATAATAATCTCTAAAAATATATGAACGGTGTAGATATAATAAATAAATCACTGTGGGGCCCATGTAACTTTGATATCCTTTGAACCGTTCATACAACTCGGAGCTCGAGGAGCGTCAGTGCTCGTCTTCTCATGACACGTACCTACAACAACTAGCTGGATGTCAGGCAGACATCATGGTGGCACACAGAGAGGGAAACAAATTGGCTACTCCCCCTGACATGGTCTGTGCTATGTGGGCCCCACCATGACGTATGTGTTTCATCCATGTCGTCCATCTATTTTAACAGATCATTTTACAGTATGAGTCCAAAAATGAGGTATATCCAAATCTCAAGTGGACCACGTTATAGGAAACAATGTTGAATGAGAGTCAACCATTAAAAACATTTTGAGGGCCATAAAAGTTTTGGATCAAGCTGATCTTTGTTTTTTCTCTTCATCTGGGACTATATGACCTAATCAACAGATTGGATGTCAAATAAACAGTATAGTAGGCCCTAGGAGGATTTTAATGGTGGATATCCAACCGCTATCGTTTTCATGTGGTGTGGTCCACCTGACATTTATATTCCTCTCATTTTTGGTATCAAGCAATAACATGATCTTTAAAAATGGATGAATGGAATGGACGAAACACATACATGATGGTGGGTCCCACAGAGCACCGACCACCAGCTACGGAGCTTGTGGTAGGGGGAGTAGCTGTCCAGTTGCTTTTCCTGTGCACTTGATAATTCAAAACTCCATTGCAGTATCCTGTGCTTGCTCCCGGGCATTTGAAAGCGAGCCAAGATGATCCATATCTGGTTGTGAAGCCACCTTCACACCAGCGGTAATGTGATAATCATTATGTTCAGCGAATCCTTCTCTCCTTTTCCCACGCAATACGTATAGAAGCTACGTCCCACAAATGGTGCCAGAAATGCATGTGGTTTATTCACTCCGGATCAGGTCGGGTTGGATCGGATTCCGGATCGGATCGGTCCGGGTAGGCATGGATCCGAACTCGACTTGAAAAGCTTTCGGATCTAGCCTGCCCTACTCGATCCGCACCGATCCAAGCCGTTGGATCTGGTCGGATCGGGTCGGATCCACCGGATCGGGTCAGGATTGCCCAGCTCTAGTTTGCTGCCACCCAAGATAGGTGGAAGCGGATTGGCTGGTGTACCTCACATCAGCTATATATAGCTGCTGAGGTATGTATTATATCCAAACCGTCCATCCAGTTGGCAAGCTCTTCTTAAGGCTTGAGATGAAAAATAAGACAGATCTAATTATCAAGTGGACCACATTGCAAAAAGCAGTGGGGGAGTGAATGTCTACCATTGAAACCCTTTTTGGGGTCACAGAAGTTTTGGATCAATATGAAATTTGTTTTTCCTCTTCATTTAGGTTTTTGTGACCTTATGGACAGATTGGATGGAAAATAAACGTCATGATGGGCCCTGCAAAATTTTTAATGGTGAAAATCATTATCTCCGCTGCTATTTTATGGTGTGGTCAAGATGATCTTTGTATATGATTCGTTTTTTGTATAATGCTCTAAAATGATCTCTAAAAAATAAATGAACGGTGTAGATTTAATAAATACATAAATGTGGGGCCGCAGATTAGATACTGACAGGCTGAGTAGCGAGTCCGCTACTGAAGTGATGTCACCAAGTTATGTGGGCTACTATGATGTATGTGTTGTATCCACACCGTCCATCCATTTTGAGATATCATTTTAGGGCATGAGCCAAAGAATGAGGGAGAAAAAAAGCTGTAGTGGACCCCACCATAGAAAAGCAGTGGGGAGAGTGATTCCCACTGTTGAAACTATCCTAAGGCCCACCATAATGTTTATTTGAAATCCAACCCGTTCAAAAGTTAAAAAATACGTGAAAGAAGGGAAAACACAAATATCAACTTGATCTAAACCTTTTGTGGCCTTTAAAAGTTTTTAATGGTGGGCATCACTGTCCCACAGTTTTCTGTGCTGGGTCCACTAGAGCTTTGGATTTAACTCATTCTTTGGATCTTGCCCTAAAATGATCTCTCCAAATGGATGGAAGGCGTGGATACAAAATACACATCATGGTGGGGCCTATGAAACTTGTTGACGTCACTTCAGTAGCTAGTCTCGCTACTCAACCTGCCAGTAGCTAATCCGCGCCCCGTCTTCGCACGACACGTATCTACAACAGCTATATAGCTGGTGTGTGGTACACCAGTCAATTCGCTTCCGGATAGGTGACGTTGGTGGGACCTGACCGTGGCCCACTTCGATGTATGCTTTATATATCGACGCCCTCAAGCCAGATTTTTTTTTTTTTTTTTTCACATTCATTGTTCAAAAAATGAAGAAGATACAAATCTTAGCCGGACCACATCACAGGAAACATTGGTCACCAAACGGCTACCATTGAAAACTTCCTAGTGTCTAGGGCTATGTTTATTTGTCATCCAACCTATTGTTGACGAGCTCACACAAAGCACATGAAGGGCAAATGAAGATATCAGCTAGATCCAGAACCTTTGTAGCCTGAGGAAAATTTTAAGTAACTACTATTTCTTGTGGTGTGGTCAACGTAAGGTTTGCATCAATTTCGGTTTGTTTGTTTGTTTGTTTGTCTTTTTTTTTTTTTTTTTTCCTTAAAATGAAGTAGCAAAACAAATAAACAACTTAAATATATAATACACACATCAAAGTGTGCCCCATGCTCAGGTCTCACTCACATCCAGATTGTTAACAAAGTCGCATTACTTTTTCAAAACCAGATTGCATAGTGTTGCAAGCAACACCCATGTCGGTATTGTGTGCTACTAAACAATCTCCATGGGGCCACCATGATAGATGTGTCTTATCCATGTTATCCATCCATTTTTCACATTATATTAGGGCATGAGCACAAAAATAAGGTAGGTCTAAATCTCAACTGGATCACACCATTGAGGGGCCTAGTGAAGCTACCGGGCCGTGAACTCAATAGGATTTATGCATAGGGTTGGCCACAATAACTCTCTAGAGTTCACAGGGAGCACAAGGCTACTATCGAGTGCCAAAGGCCGCCAGTCCATTAATGAGGGGTCATGTTGCTTCTGAGACCTGTCCTCATGCGTTACTACTGAAATCAAACTAGGGATCTGGAGAGTCATCCTGCTTTAGAGACTCACTTTTCCTTCATCTGCAAGGTCAAAACCCATTCACGAGAGGGCACTCTCTAGCCACCCACGTGACGCTGCCTGAAGCTATACAGATGGCATATGTCACTGCCCACATGGGTGCACGTGATGTTCTTTTCGGACTTTTTAAGGTCACAGGTGACACTGCTACCTGTATAGTTCTGCCATACCGCCATCGCCAAATACTGATAAGCCTTATGCTCATTCGGTTTCTTGTTGTCACAATTTCCCTACTGCCACCTGTAAAAGGTGAATTGGCCTTGCTAGAATAGTAAATTAAAATTAATATACCGCACTTGCTGATGATAATGAAACAAAATTTTATGGTTAAGATAGTATATCAGCTTGGCTTTACGGTTAAGATAGTATATCAGCCTGGCTTTATGGTTAAGATAGTATATCAGCCTGACGGTGCTATTGATTTCGATAAATTTAGATGGCCTAATGCTTAGCAAGATAGTGTGATAACAGTAGCAGCTTTGGCAGCAACTTTGATAATAATCATCCCGCATTGGCGATTTGCATTTGGCGATATTTTTTTAGCAGCTTTGGCAGCGACTTCGATAATAATCATCCCGCATTGGCGATTTACATTTGGCGTCTTGGCGATAACTATTAGCGATATGGCAACAATCATTGGCGCTTTTCATTGATTTGCTCAAACTTGATATACTTTAAAGGCCTGCAATTCATTAGTACTCGAAGAGAAATACAATGTAAAAAGAAAAAGAAAAGAAAATAATGTGGAGTTCTGCCTTCTGCATTCTTTTGCCTGCCCCCTTTTGATTGAAAAGAATCATGCTGTGAATCTTCTAAATCAAAACTGCACAAACATTTAGGGATAATATATCTTTATGAAACGAGCATTCACCGGTATACTTATGCCTCGTCCATCTTGATCCACCACCCGATAGGCTCCATTAGAGTACACTTCTGATATTACATATGGACCATCCCATTTAGGGTCGAACTTGCCCCCTGTCTTATGAGTGACGACTATTGGTCTCTTCAACATCAATACCATATCACCTCTTTTGAACAAGCAACGTTTAACTTTTCTATCAAAAGCTGTAGAGATTCTTGCTTGATATAATTGTAACCGCTACTGGGCCGCTAATCGCTTTTCGTTTAGTAGATCCAACTCTGCCAGCCTAATCTTAACATTTTCGTCATCAGTAATCGACTGATGCACTACAATTCTGAGCGATGCAACTTGCGTTTCAATGGGGACAACAGCTTCAACCCCATAAACCAAAGAATATAGTGTTGTTTTCGTAGCAGTACGATGAGTGGTTCGATAAGCCTATAGAGCTTCTTGCAACTTCTCATCCCAATCGCGTTTGTTTCCTGCAACCGTTTTCTTTAATATTTTCAAAATCGTCTTGTTGAATGCTTTGGCTAACCCATTAGTCGGTGGATAGTAAGGTGTCGAGAATGAATACTGGATATCGAATTTCTGACACAATTTCTCCATTCCCCTATTCTTAAATGGGGTCCCATTACACATGCCAAAGATCTAAGGAAACTAAGTGATGAAGGAAGAGAACCAAAGCTTTGAAGCGAAAGAATCCTGAAAGCTGTCCTGAAAAATGATAATCTGAAATTCCGAGGCCAGAAAAACATAGTTCTGGAAAACTACCAGAATAGACTTTGATTCTATTGAAGACTATTAGATAGTATCGAAGAACATTTTGAAGACACTTTCGATAGAATCGAGAATTTCAAGGTTTCAGGCCAAACTCGCTGGACAGTTTTGGATCGATCTTCGATTCTATCGAAGACACTTCGATAGAATCGAGAATTTCAGGATTTTAGGCCAAACTCGCTGGACAGTTCCGGACCGATCTTCGATTCAATCGAAGTCTGTCTGATAGAATCGAAGGACATATCGAAGACACTTCGATATAATCGAAACTGCTTAATTTGAGGCAGTTTCTAGATTTTTCCAAGTCGGTGCAAAAGGAGGTGTTGCACAACTATAAATAGGAGTCCCCAGGGCAACCCTGGGGATTATCTAGGGTTTGGAGGAGTGAAGCATAAGGGTGGAGAGCCGTTGCCAAGTGTTTTTTTTTTCTTTTCTTCTTCTTAGTTTTTCATGCTTTCTTCTAGGGTTTTATATCCAATCATGTCTATGGTTGGCTAAAACTCTTAACTAAGGATAAGAGGTGAAGCTTGTAGCGTGATGGGTTGTTTCTAATGCTTTGATTCATGTTTATGATGAACCTTCATAGATTCTAATTTGGTATTTAAGGAATACTTTCAATTTTTAATGGTTTATTGTGACTCAAATTACAGTAGATCTGCAATAGCTTTGAGTATCTTCTTTTCCTGATTTTGAGACCGTGAGATTGGTAAATCCTATTGTTGGCCATCGTCCCATGGGCATGGTTTGGTGACGGAATCCCTTCCAATTATCATAATTCTCCTCCATTGAGAATTAGGTCAAGGAAAGTTCAAATTGATCTTAATTGTATATCTTCCAATTGGATAGGATAGGACTCCAATTCCAATTGTGTGACGTGAACCAAGCAAGAGGGCTCCCTGATCATTATAAGTGGATCCTTAAAAACCCCAGTTCCCACCTTTAAACTTAATTTTAATCACTTTAATCACAATTACTCTCTCAATCACTTCAGAATTAGTTTTACATCTTCTCCTAGTTCTATTTCTAGTTAATTTTAAGAACGTACAAGATTCGTCCCTGTGGATTCGGCCTTCGTCTTACTGAGATTATTACTACATCACGACCTACACTTGGGGCTGTGAACACTTTTCCCTTACATCCTTAGGCTTAGGTGGTGCACTAGCCTGTGCCTTAGGTTGACTTCCAACGTTAGGTTTGGTTCTCTGAAAACCAGATCTAACATTAGAGTCTCGGGACTCAAAGCGTATTGTAACAGGAGACTTTAGGTAATGTTCTAACTCTTATACAACTTTGTATGCCTGATCTAAGTCACCCACTGCATGGTTCATAAGCTCACACTGCAAATCTGTGCGAATACCCACCTTGAAATACGTCAGCATCACTAATGGTTATCATGAATATCACACCTCATCATGTACTCCTTAAATTTTGAAATGTAATTTGCAACCGACATAGATCCTTAGTGTAAAGCTTGTCACTAATCCAAGAGCTTTTGATGGTAAGAGATGAAGATATTTTTCCTTTAATAAGTCCATCTCTACCCAATGCGAGATTGGGACATCTCCTGATCTCTCGATTCTACGGTCCGTATTTGTCCAAAACAATTTAGCTTGACCCACACTTCATCTTTACAAACCACACTTGTCAGTTCTCAAACATCTCATACCATTCAAAATAATGGTCCATGTCCGCTCACCAATCAAGGAATGCCTTAGGGCCAAGATCTCTATCAAAATTAGGATCCTCTCCTTTGATACTCTTTTAGATCCTCTAATCAGCATCATAACGGTCTCGATACTCGACTGGGAGATACGGATTTCGCGTCCCTCCACGGCATATACCCCTCGGTCACGTGCACCACGACCTCTACGATGATTTATGCCCATTTCTCCCTACTACCCCTACTTGAGATTTCTCTTAAAGACACTTCTATTTGATCCATATGGGTATTCGTGTTCATAAATTGCACCTCAATGGCGGCCAAACATTAGTTGATCATGTTCATCATCTTAGTCAACTGCTCCACATTCAAGATTGTGTGTAGACCAAATCCTCTTCCAGTCTAAGTGGGCATATACTACAAGACTTAAATTACGTTTCTTAATACACGACTCTAGGAGACTGTTTTGAGTCAAGACCATGGACACCAATGACCCCAACCTCTAGAATGATGCAAATGTGAAAATTTTCAAATATAGACTCTTAGTACGATGCAAATATGAAAATTTCAGATAGTCTACTCTAATATGATGTAAATTTAAAAATTTTAAATCTAGATTTATATGTTATGCATGAAATACTATTAAAATAAAAATATAGATACTCGATAAGTTTATCTAAGACGACCCAATGCAGGATCCTAGGTTTTGATACCAAAAATTGATATAAGACGGCCTAATTCAACCCTAAATAAATGTGAAATTTAAAAGGGGTATATTTATGCAAGTATTAACAATAAAAATTTAACATTATACATCATGAAATAAGAAAGAACTAAGAAAAATTCAGCAATGATCATGTCCATCCATCATAAATACGTTGTATTGAACCTTAAAATCTGAATTTAGTCAGATCCGGCGAAAGATATGACTTTTGTCTCGCAATGGGTCCGTCCTACGATTCAAGTTGAATTTCTAATTAAGGAAATATGAATTTCCTGCGTTGGGAAATCTGAAATTTTTAAAAAAAATGGGTGGTTCTTTGATTATAGTTTAAATATAGGGTCTTGGGCGTTGGGATTTGAAGAAGATCAAAATATGTATATGTGGGAATCAAGATCTTCCACGATCTAATGATTTTAATTGAAAAGAAAAAGGGAACAACTTCTATGTCTAGAGAATTTAGAAGAAAATGAATAAAAAAACAACTAAATAAGAGAATGCACTGAGAAAAGAATGACGAGAGAGAATTAAAAGATGAGAAATCACTTCCCCAAGCCTCATGCCTTCTTCTTCCAATCACCGAAATTTAAAGACGGAATCGTTCGACCTTAAAAAAGAAAAAACTATCTTTTTTATAAACATAACATAGCATTACCTTTGAAGTTTAGGTCAAAACGCCCTTATAAATTTATAATTACATTAAATGACCAAAATATCTCTACTAAAAAAAGTTTAAAAAATGAATTTTGTACAAAAAATTATGCACGCACTATCTCAAAATTTAAATGAATAAAATGTGCATAAAATAAACTCAAATCAAAGATGCTTGATGGGCCCTAATTATAGTGCAATGAAGGTGGGCCGTAATGATCCAATGGTCCGATGACATTATCTACACAATCTAATGGTCCAAATATCTCCTCGAAGTAACTTACACACGTCACGAACACATGTATTAGATCTTTAATATCTAGGGACCCAACCCGTACTCGTCATCTAACCACATTGACATAGGTAACGTACACCTCCTACGTTGATATACTTTGAATGGTATAATGTGTGCATTTGCCATGTAATCCCTGAAAGTGCCCTTGTTTGTCAATATACGTGAGTGTTGAGTCTGTCAGTCTAAGTCAGTCCTTAGAAGAAGACGTCAAGACCAAGCCTCAACAAAAGATAAAGGCCATAATCAAGCTTAAACCTGTCAGCCATAGCCTCACCATCCCACAACAAACCCTAACAGGTATATGACCCCATATAATCCCAACTTACCCTATAAAATGAATTAAAACATCTTTTGGTATAGTTGGTATATAATGCACCAAGAGTATAAATAGAAGAAAGAAATAAAATCTGAAAAATTAAAGTCTTGGTCGAGTGCATCGAACTACAATCAAGAGAATCTTCGATACATCGAACCTCGTTCGATATTATCGAATGATTGCCTATTCTGTCCAGCAACAAAATGAAAAAAATGCTGAAAATCTCGATAGCATCGATTGTTATTCGATATCATCGAAGTCTATACTTTGATAACATCGAATGGCCCTCGATTACTTCGACTTTGAAATTCTTCCAAATAAACAGAAAATAATCTAAGTGCTCCTCGATGACATCGAAGCCTCCTCGATGTTATCGAGAGTAAGTTGTCAATAGCATCAAAGTCTATTCGATAACATCGAAATTACTCAGTTTTGTCTAGCAAGTTTTTCAAAGAAAATTTATTTTCTTC
>JAJHSJ010000491.1:0-41695 GCA_021015155.1 Magnolia officinalis
TGGATCCCGTCAAGCTTGGGTCTGGATACCATATTTGAGTTACTGGATCTGAGCCCGATCAGGCTCGGGTGCCTGTTGGGGACCCATTGGGATGGGCGGGGGAGTGCCAGTGTTTAGTTCAGTCTGACTGGAATCTATTCACATTGGGTCTTGGAGAAAGATTGTGTGAGAGAGAGCCCCATGGTGGGACCAACCCATTGGACAAGTGAATGTTACACACAGGAACTTATCCACTGGTTGGACGATAACTTATCATCCAGTCAGTTGGAGATGAGCATCTCTCTCTCTCTCTCACACACACACACACGAGAAGGTCTCAAGTCCAACCAGTTGGACCATAGGTTATGGTCCACCCAGTGAATAACTTCTAACTTACTAAATCCAACCCATTCAATAGATTGGCCCCATCATGAGGAACGCTTCATGCAAAAATCAGCCCCAGCTACTGATCATGTGGACCACACTTGCATTTTTCTATTTATCAATGGTTATACACTGTTTTCTATGGTGTGGTTCACTCACTTGATGATTGGATAGGGCTGATTTTTGCATTAGGTGATCTTTGTGGTGGGGCCAACCTATTAGGAGGATTGGACGCACAAGCACTTAACAGGTTGGAAGTAATCTAGTGGGTGGACTGTAAACTGCGGTCCAACCAGTTGGACAACCTGAGTTTATCCAAGTGGGACACACAACGGGTGGGCTGGATGTCTAAACCGCATCTCACTGGATCCTATATACAATCAGGAAGGTTTCAATGGGTGGGCATCCACTCTCGACTATTGTTCGTGGTGTGGCCCACCTAAGTCATGGATTGGCCTGATTTTTTGGCCCATGTCTCACCACAGAAGGGTGCATCTGATTAATGGGATGGATGTCCATCACATATCATGGTGGGGCCCACAGCTAAACCTCATGGGAAGCTCCCACGAGGTCGACCCCATAGTAACCCCCCCCCCCACCCCCCCCCCCCCCCCCCCCCCCCCCCCCACACACACACACACAACACAGGACCTGATTTGGTAACCCAACCAACCCAATTTCTAAACATCCCCAATGTTAGGTTCCAGATTTTCCTAGATCAGGTCCAGTATCTGTGGACACTAGACAACCCCACTCAAATTGCTAGGAGAACGGCTAAGTCGAAGAAGTGAATCATTCCATTGGGCTGTAATCCAACGTGCAATATTGTTAAGGAAATGTTTAAACACGATTGTAATCATTAGTTGTAACCAATCCTTGTTGCACCCATATCCTGAGATTTTTTATTTAGAGGATCTGACGTGTTTCATCCTTGCTGTACTTGATATATGTACCCATACGTAACTTTGATGTACGTCAGGTTCATCCACTCAAACATTTCAAACATGTTTAATCACTTAGGTGTTCAAAAAAATAAAAATAAAATCACTTGGGTGTTCTACTGTTGTTTTTAACAACCTAGAAAAGTAGCAGATGAATAATTTCACACTTGTAGATATGATATTTCTGAAAATTTATGAGTGTCAAAGGCATGGGTCACAGAGATTTTTACCATTTCTTTACATGAGGAGTTACCATCCAGCAACCTGAAATCCATAACTTGAATGATTAAGTATTGGCAAATTTTGATTATACAGCTTTAGTCATTCCTACCCAAAAAGTATTCCAGGCAGAAGGAAAACAGTTTAAACAGTCTAGCAAATTCTCTTGTTGAATCATGAGTTCAGCACTGTCACTCAAAACATAATACTCATTGATCATAAAAGAAGCTAACAGAGAAGCACGTTCGGTGAACCTGTTTATTGAAATAAACAATACAACATATGAAGATTAATAAAGTTCTCTCTCTCTCCACTCAAATATTGTTGTGGGTGTACTCTTGTCCATTTCTTTGTGATCTAGGTGTCAAGATCTCATTGATAACCAAGTTGCACCATTTTACTTTACATCATCTCCTAATGGCTTCGAAGGGATGAAATAGGAAGAGTTTGCACAGGTAACCAAATTGATCCGCGTACTAAAAAGGTGAGTAGATCAACCGTGCATACGACAGGAAATCTCACTAATTAAGAGGGAGAACTCCAGCATGGAGGAAATCTAGAGACCCAAGTTGGAGCATGTGGACATATAGTGAAAGGTCTCCATCAAATTCCTAATCAACAATAGGTGACCCTGGTTTGTGAAGACACCAATGATCAAATCCTTTGATTGTTGTAACATAACAAAGAGCCCAAAATTAAGGTAAAAATTATGCAATTCCATGGTTAGTTGCTTGTTAACGACTTCATCGATTGGCTAAGCAAGGCAGAAAAGGTGGAAAATTGAAAGGTTAAGTCAGTAGCTTTGAAGTTTTCCCTGTTAGATTTGTTGTTAAGTGGATGGCCCATTTGAAGAATTTCAGCTCAGATGTGTACTACAATGCCACTTCTTAAAGACAGTTAACGCCTCCAATGGTGCAAAAGAGCTCTTGCATATTGTTCCTGGGATTCAACTGAGTCCATACCCTCATTGAGTCTGTATCTGGTCCTAATACCAGAATAGTGTCTATCGTTGATTTGCACTACCAAGAAGGTAGACTATCGTCTTTTTAACCATACTCAAGATCAAGAGGAACTCAAAGAAGGAAGAATGAGAAGAGTGTTGCGCAGCACGCCAACAACGCAGTGGGCCTAGATCCAATCTTAGGCCTCACCCACAAACGATAAACAAGAAGAAATATAAACTAGAAGTAGATCAAAGCAATCCAAAACAAACCATAAGACAAAATATACGTGGAAAAACCCCAAACTAGGGTAAAATACCACGGATGCAAACTTCCAATATTCCAATACACCTAGAAAAGCCCTAGGAACACCTATATATAGTTTAGGCAACTTCCCTTCTGCACCCTTGCGAAAGGCGACACCAAAATCCGCAGTCCGTATCAGATTCGGAAACGAATCTGCGTAACCTACAACTAGTCGAAGGGAAGCTACGACTTGTCGAAGCTACGACTGGTCGAACAATTCCTACGACTAGTCAAAGGACCAGGATATGAAAAACAGGACTCGCTGGACTTTGAGTCGAGCTGGTCCACGACCCATCGAATAGGCCCCTACGACCAGTCGAATAGTTCCTACGACTAGTCGAAGGCGGCCCCAGATGTGGCTCCACATCTCAATAATCTCCCACTTGGATACACATCGCCATAAACCTTCGTCCTCTTCATCCGGAGTACACCACCTCCCAGTCTTCATGCCTGAAGACCAATCAAAGCTGAACAGAGCTTCAACTTCTCCCGTGTGACCGCCTTGGTCAACATATCCGCAGGATTCTCACTTGTATGAATCTTCTCCAGAGCAATCGATCCATCTTCTAGTAACGAACGTATGAAGTGATATCTGATGGCAATATGCTTGGTCCTTGAATGAAAGGCTGAATTCTTAGCCAAGTGTATTGCACTCTGACTGTCACTGTACAACTTGCAATCTGCTTGCTTCTTACCCAACTCTTCCATAAAACCTTGCATCCACACCATCTCCTTGCATGCTTCTGTAGCCGCAACATATTCTGCTTCTGTCGTACTGATAGATACTATCTTCTGTAACTGAGAGACCCAACTGACTGCAGCACTACCCAGAGTAAAGATATAACATGTAGTGCTTCTTCTGCTGTCGATATCTCCTGCCAAATCTGAATCCACGTAGCCTTGTAGCTTGATTTCCGAACCACCATAGCACAACCCTACACCCTTAGTACCTATCAAGTATCTAAGGATCCACTTCACAGCTTCCCAATGTTCCTTCCCGGAATTGTTCATGAACCTGCTAATAACTCTCACTGCTTGAGCAATGTCTGGCCTCGTGCTCACCACAGCATACATGAGACTCCCAATAGCGGATGCGTATGAGACTTTAGCCATGTAGTCCCGTTCCTCCTGCGTCTTTGCACCTTGCTCCTTAGATAGCTTGAAGTGGTTGACTAATAGAGTGCTAACCGGCTTAGCACCTTCCATATTGAATCGATTAAGTACCTTAGCTATGTACTCAGCTGTGACAAAACCAGTTTCTTGTTTCCCTGTCACGCTTTATCCTCATGCCTAGGATTTCTTTTGCAGCTCCTAAATCCTTCATGACAAATTCTCTAGACAGTTGTCTTTTGAGATCTGAGATGTCCTTCATGCTTGAACCGGCCACAAGCATATCATCAACGTACAGAAGAAGGATGATGTACGACGTATCAAACTTCTTCAAGTAATAACAGTGGTCTGCATGACATCTCCTAAAACCGTTTCTCTACATGAAACTGTCGAACTTCTTGTACCACTGCCTCGGAGCCTGCTTCAGGCCATATAAACTTTTTTTCAGTCTACACCCACCTGTTCTCTTTTCCTGGTGCCACGTATCCTGTCGGCTGATGCATATATATCTCTTCTTCAAGATCCCCATGAAGAAAGGCTGTCTTAACATCTAGCTGCTCTAGATGTAAGTCCTTGAAGCCACTATACTCAAGACCATGCGAATCGTAGACATTTTCACCACAGGTGAAAATATTTCAGTAAAATCGATACCTGCCTTTTGTTGAAACCCTTTCACAACCAATATGGCCTTGTACCGTTTTGAACCATCGTGCTCCTCCTTCAGTCTGTAAACCCACTTGTTATGAAGAGCTTTCTTACCCTTGGGTAGAGTGACTGGCTCTCATGTACGATTAGACTCAAGAGAGTCTATCTCATCATCCATGGCCTGCTCCCACTTAACCCGCGTATCTGAATGTAATGCCTCTTCAAAACACTCTGACTCACCATTATCTGTCAGCAGTAGATAATGTAAGGAGGGTGAGTATCGGACTGTGGGCCTCCTCTCCCAAGTAGACCTCCCCATAACCGGTGTCTGAGGCTCTGCCTCATAATGCTCTTGTGCATGATTATCCTGTGGCGCTGTAACACCCGTGTCCGGTAACTCTTCCAACTCTACGAATCCATTTTCTTTGGCCTTAGTTTCTTGCACACTGTCCTTATGCATCACTTTTTCATTGAAGACTATGTCCTTGCTTCTGATGATTTTCCTGTTTTCTGCATCCCAAAACCTGTAGCCAAAATCATGCTGCCCGTAGCCTATAAACGTGCACCTCCTGGACTTCGCATCCAGCTTGTTTCTGTGCTCTGCATCAATGTGAACATATGAAGTGCAACCAAACACTCTGAGATGTGCAAGGTTCACTTCTTTCCAAGTCCACGTTTCTTCTGGTAGCCCACCATTCAATGGTGCTGAGGGACTTCTATTGATGAGATAGGCGGCAGTATTCATAGCATCTGCCTAAAAGGTTTTGGGCAACCCTGCATGTAACCTCATGCTCTTGGCGCACTCAAGAATGCTCCTGTTAATGCGCTTAGCCACACCATTCTGCTGCGGTGTCCCTGGAATCATTTTCTGATGTTTGATTCCATTTGCTGCACAATACTCCTCAAATCTCTTATCACAATACTCTCCCCCATTATCAGATCTGAGACACTTTACTGTTTTACCTGTCTCATTTTCTACCATAACTTTCCACTTCTTAAATACATCAAATACATCAGATTTATGCTTTAAGAAATAGACCCACAGTTTTCTACTAGCATCATCAATAAAAGTTACAAAATAACGTGAGCCACAGAGATAATACCTGTGCTGGTCCCCATACATCAGTGTGTACAAGCTCCAACAGATGCGTCTTTGGAGCTCGTCCCGTCTTCTTGAAGCTCACCCTCTTCTGCTTGCCATACACGCAGTCCTCGCAGAATTCCAAGTCAATAGACTTTAGCCCTGGTAGCTTCCCTTTAGACAATAACACTTTCATTCCCTTCTCACTCATATGTCCCAACCTCTGATGCCATAACTGCCCATTCACTTCAGTTGATGCGACTGCGAGTGAACTATAAGATCCTGAAGTCACGTACAAAGTACCTTCCTTTTTGCCTCGAGATATCACCAAGGCACCTTTTGTGATCTTCCAGGAATCACTGGTGAATGTCGTCACATAACCGGTATCGGCCAACTGCCCCACTGAGATCAGATTCCTTCTCAAACTCGGTACATGTCTGACATCCTTCAATTTCAAATCCGTTCCGTCTTTCTGATTGACCTGAACGTCCTCCTTTCCAACAATACTGCACGGCTCATCATCACCCAGGTAGACTCTCCCAAAGTCACCTGACACATAATCACGCAGAACTTCTTTACACGAAGTGGCATGAAACGAAGCACCCAAATCTATAACCCAAGACTCATTCCTCGCATCAAGAGACAAGATCAACGCCTCTGTGTCACTCTCCTCAGATAGATTCACTAAATCCTTCCCGCCTTGAGAGCTTCCTTCTTGTTTCTTGAGCGCCCTGCAATTACGTTTCATGTACCCCTTCTTGCCGCAATGCCAACACCCGCTTTGTCTTTCGGTCCCTTGGACTTCTTCCTCGACTTAGAATACCCGTGTTTATGGCCTCCTTTGTTCAGCGATCTTCCTCTTCCTTCAACGTTTAGAGCATTCCCTGAATCCCTGAAACTCCTGATGCCTTCCTTCTAGATTCTTCACTGAGAATTAGACCGGCCACATCATCAAATTTCAGCTTTGTCGACCCTGAGGAATTGCTCACAGCAATCACCAAACCATCCCAACTGTCTGGCAAACTGGACAAGATCAATAATGCCCTGACCTCATCCTCAAAAACAATACCAACGGATTCCAACTGGCTCGTGACTGTATTGAACTCGTTTAGATGTTCAGCCACGCTCCCACCATCTGACATCTTCATGTTGAATAGCTGTTTCATTAGATGAACCTTGTTGGATGCAGAGGGTTTTTCATACATGGTGGCTAAGGCTTCCATTAATTCTTTTGTAGTTTTCACCTTGGATATATTAAAGGCAACGCTCTTAGACAAAGAGAGTCGGATCGTTCCTAAAGCCTTCCTATCCAGTAAAAACCATTCATCATCTGTCATCTTTTCTGGTTTCTTCTCTTTTCCTCCTAGAGGAATATGAGGTCTTTCTGATACAGATAATCTTCCATCTGCATCTTCCAGAAGGCAAAGTTTGAACCATCAAACTTCTCAATTCTAGTTTTTCTTCTTCTGTCATTGCTCCCAATAGCTCTGATACCAGTTGTTGCGCAGCACGCCAACAACGCAGTGGGCCTAGATCCAATCTCAGGCCTCACCCACAAACGATAAACAAGAAGAAATATAAACTAGAAGTAGATCAAAGTAATCCAAAACAAACCCTAAGACAAGATATACGTGGAAAAACCCCAAACTAAGGTAAAAAACCACGGATGCAAACTTCCACTATGAAGAACAAAGATTACAAGGCAATATACTAACCTCTCCCTTGGAAGAACATAGAAAACCCTTTGCCCACACCTTAGAATTATTTTCCCAATATTCCAATACACCTAGAAAAGCCCTAGGAACACCTATATATAGTTTAGGCAACTTCCCTTCCGCACCCTTGCGAAAGGCGACACCAAAATCCGCAGTCCGCATCAGATTCATAAACGAATCTGCGTAACCTACGACTAGTCGAAGGGAAGCTACGACTGGTCAAACAATTCCTACGACTAGTCGAAGGACCAGGATATGAAAAACAAGACTCGTTGGACTTTGAGTCGAGACGGTCCACGATCGGTCGAACAGGCCCCTACGACCAGTCGAACAGTTCCTACGACTAGTCGAAGGCGGCCCTAGATGTGGCTCCACATCTCAACAAAGAGAATGTAGGCATTATAATATTTAAGTGTGACTTTTTCTCTAGTATCGTTAGAGAAGTTTGATATCAATAAAGTTCTCTCCCTCTCTACTCAAATATTGTTAAGGATGTACTCTTATCCATTTCTTTCATGTCAAGATCTCATTTACTCGATAACCAGGTTGCACCAACCATGCTAATTACTAACATGGAAGAAACTCCCAACAAACAAAGACGAATTCCCCTTAAGCCGAAATGTCACCAATAGAGTTGTACACGAACCGAGTTAGCTCGGTTAACTCGCTCAACTCGACTCGAAAAAGCTTGATTCAACTCGGTTCGAAATTGAGTTCGAGCCGAGTCGAGCTGATTTTTTTAGCTCGAAAAAATTTTGAGCCGAGTTCGAGCTTGCCCGAGCTCGACTCAACTCAGATCGAACCTCAACTCGAATTGACTCGTATCGAATCTGCTCGGTGACTCGGTTATTTTGATATTCATGTTGCTCGCCAAGTGTTTGATGAAATGACTCAATGAAGTGCTATTTACATTCTCGGTGAGATCGGCTACTGGCGAGGGAGGAATGGATACGAAACAAATCACTAGAAAAAAACAACTTCACATTATAAAAGTGACCTCAAATCATGATTTTGATGTTGCCCGTACAGTGTTTGATGAAATACCTGTATATTGCTGTTACTGCTTTGCATTCTATGAAAAATTGAAGGTGCACTATATGTGTTTGAGAAAATGTTGCATAGGCTTGAACTCGGCTCGCATTTGGCTCAAACTGGCCCGATCTGTTGACCAAACCGAGCCGAGTTCGAGCTGGGGTTAGTTACAGGCCAAGTTGAGCCGAGCCGTGCCAAGCTAGACTCGGTTCGACTCGTGTACAACTCTAATCACCAATCTCTTTTGGCTTCCCTAAAAAAAATGACATAATGAGACATCCAAATCCTCCAAAAATAAATAAATAAATAAATAAAAATAATCAATAATCTCATTGATCATGACAAAGAAAAGGACATCTCCATGGAATGGACGAGCCATAGTTTAAAGTCCACCAAGATGTAGGAAAAGGGTGGAGAGGTGGTTCCAAGTGATAGCTATTATAACCAGATTGTAATATTGTGGTTTCCATGTATAGCCATATTGTAATATTTTAATATACTTTTCTTCCATGTATAACAAGATTCATAGGTTGCATATCTCTATAATAAGACCTTTTGGGGCTAGATCAATACAACCAAAAACTAAAAGGAGAATTCTCCAAAATTTTGTATTTCATATGTTATCATGGTATCAAAGCAACACATTTGAGCCATCGATCCTTCAGTCCTCTACCATCGTGGTCCTCATCGTAGTCACTAATCCAAATATCGCTCGTGGTTGTGCGCGCATTGCTCCTGTCTTGTCATAGCAACGTCAGAACCCTACCACCTGTCGCACACACCTCTACAAACCCCATCTTCAGGTTCCCAATTATAGTTGTCGCAAACCCAACCCCTACGCCCAATCGAGTATAACCCAACCTCCTACTATCTCCACTAATCTCCTCTCGCCGCTGCCATCTCTACCGATCTTCCTCAAATCCCAAACCTCTGTAACCATCTGCCCCAAATCGATTCCTGCCATCTCTTCTATCGTGGCTCTGTTAGCGTGCTCGTCATCAACACCCATCCAAACCCCATCTGTCTTCCTCGTTCCAGAAATCCGGCCCATTGTCGACCAGAGACTCGATTCGTCTCTGCTATCATCATCTCCGACTGCTTCTGGTATATCTTCGGATGCTTCCTTCTCGTGGCTGCATCCTCGGCCTCTGCCATTGTCGACTAGCATCACTGGCACTGTCATCGCTCATCTCTGCTATGGACGCCATTGCCGGTACGGTTTTGTCAAGAACGCCTTTGCCATTACTATCAACGCCGTTGCTGCCATTGTTGCTCGTCTCTACGTTTGCCATTGCTACCGTCGATCGCCAATTGTTACCATAGGCTGTCGTAACCCTTCCATTCTAGATCTTTCCTGTAACCCCTCTCTGTTCATGATTCGTTGAAGATTTGTTGCTGCCATCAACAACATCAACGCCATCAACAGCACCAGCGCCATTCAACCCCAAACAACTGCCGCCGTTTGAGATTTATCGACCTAATGTTGTCATTCATATTAGATTAGATCTCTGTTGATTAAAACAGACCTGGTTGCAGATCGTGACCCACCTTTGAAGATTCGCTGTCCATTGCAGATTACAGTGTGCGTTTGGAGCATATTAGTGCCACCCACATACTGTCTTACTAGGTCGATAATTGCAACCATCTATTCCGGGCCCCTAAAATTGCATCCAGGTGAACACATCTGACCTATCTGATTGCTCTTTGTTAGCAAGCTACGTGCATATCTGTCTGCTGCTTGGGTATGTCAAGCATATATCTTTCCATTTTCCTCGATTGTTTGGTGTTATTTGTATTTATTGACTTATATCATGGATCGAGAGTTTTCGTTTCATTGTACCTTTGATGGAAAAAATTATGGACTTTGGTCCATTCACATTATGAACTTTCTTCAAGGGTGTGGATTGTGGGATATAGTTGATGGTACAGATCCTATTCCTACAACGAACCAGCTAAAGGAAATGGCTGATTGGAAAATGAAGAATGGAAAGATAGTCACATGGATATTAGATTCAGTTGATAAGACAATTGTTGTGGGCCCAACTCCTCATTGAACTGCGAAGGCAATGTGGGATCATTTAAAAATGATCTATCAGTAGAGTAATGATGCTCGGTTATATAGGCTAATGCAAGAATTGACTCAAATCACCCAAGGTGATCAGACCATTCGGGAATTCTATAATGCTATCGTGGCCATTTGGACTGAGATGTCGATGAAGGCACCTGTGTTCATCAATTTCTTATGAAACTACGCCCTAAGTTTGAGCATTGTCGAGCCGCGTTACTCAATCTAAGTCCACTTCCTACAATTAGTGTTATGATATCTGATTTGTTGGCAGAAGAGCAACATCTTGTAGCACTTTCGAGCCCGCCCTAGCTTGCTGGCACCTCAGATACAATCCTTTTGGCATATTCCTCTACACCAGGAAAACAGGACATGTCTCGCGTCCAATGCAATTGGTGTAAGAAGTTCGGTCATCTCGCGACGACCTGCAAAGATAGTCCTTTTTGTACATATTGCAAGATTCATGGCCATAGTACCCATGAATGTCGAAAGAAGAAGAACAAGGATTGTTGAGGCACAAAAAATCAATTGCGCGCTTGCGCAACAAGTATGTGTTGCACGTCCGTGCAACGGGAATATGTTGCACGACCGCGTAATTGAATAAAAAAGACATGAAAAAGGGTTATGTTGCCATGGGGTAAGGAAGCAGGACAAGATGGGAAGATTTGTGGCGCGACCGCGCAATATGCATCACGCGTAACATGTATTAATTGTGCGACTGCAAAATAGAGAAGTGTTGTGCACCCGCGCAACAAGGTTGCGTTATGTACATTTGGTGATTCCTGCGTGCGGGTTACTATAAATACCCCATTACCCTTATCATTTGGAGACTTGGGACATTTGAGAGTTCCTAGAGTAGAAGAATCGCGGAAGTCAGGTATCGAGAAGCCCGCAGGTGGAAGGAAGAGAATAGAGAATGAGCCTGTTGTGCGACCACGCAACAGTTGTTGTGCGTAATTTGTTCATGATAGCCGCACAATCAAGCCTATGGGTTTTCAATTCAAGACTTTTAGCTTGTGTATCAGTGTGAAACACGGGTTTTAAACCCGTGCAACTCTTTTGTCATTTCGATGGGCACTTTACAGGGCTGAAATGTTGTCGGAATTGCTGTTTTCAATTATTATTCAAAGTTTTACAATTGACTGTACTCTGTTTTAGAATCAAGGGCAGTGTAAGGAATGTAATAAGAATCCATATTAATGAAATGATTGATCATGAGTGTTCTTTCATCTAAATTTCCTCATTATTTTAGAACATAAGATATTCCAATCCCTGAAACATGTTTTTTTTTTTTTTTTTTTTTTTTTTTTTTTTTAATTTTTTAAAAAAATAAAAATAAAAATAAGGATAGAGGAAAATCTTATTTAACTGCATATGAGGACTCGTCTGCTACTGCTTTGTCTACTCCCCCTACTGGTGGACATCTCTCTCAAGAGATGATCTAGCAGATCATACAAGCTTTGTCTGTTGCTGGACTGTCAGGTAAGGCTTATAGGCCTTCTTGGTAATTTGATTCTAGTGCATCCAACCACATGACAGGTACTGTCTCCTATCTTCACAATGTTCAACCATACAAAGATAATCAAGCCATCTCTACTGCTAATGGAGCAAAGTTACATATTTCTTTTGTTGGGTTATTATCATTTTCTCCGTCTCCACATCATATATTTACTTTGACTGATGTCTTTCATGTCCTTCGTTTGTCTGTTAATCTTATCCCTGTGGTTTAGCTTGTACAAAACCATTGCTTAGTAATCTTTCTTCTCGATTGTTGTTTTGTGCAGGATCTGGCAACATGGAAAGTAGTTGGGACGAGTAGGAGAGAAGGACGGCTCTTCTTGCTTGATCTTGACAGCTCAGTTACTCCGTTTTCTTGTTTCTTTTCTCCTTCTTCTACTGAGATTAGTAATGCTAATAAAATGTGGAAACTCTGGCATTGTCGTCTTGGGCATCCGCATTCAGATAGGTTATCATACTTATTTACTTCTGGTATTTTAGAAAAATTGAAAGTTAATAAAACTTCTATTGATTTCTCTTGCACTTCATGTTATTTATTTAAAAGTAAAAGTTTGCATTTTTCTCTTCGTACTTCTCGATCCAAAGCTCCTTTCGAGCTTGTGCACTCTAATGTTTGGGGACCTCCAATTCTATCAATGTCTGGCTTGAGATATTATGTGATATTTATTGATGACTTCTTAAGATATACATGGATATATTTGTTGAACTCCAAGTCATAAGTTTTCGCAACCTTTAAACGGTTCTACATGATGGTTGCAACCCAATTTGAGAAAAAGATTAAGGCTGTACATTCATAATGTCTTTCCGTATTTTGTTTTATTTAGTTCCCTTTCTTTTTACTCTTTGTTTCATATCTTTAGGTGTGTTTGTTATATTCATCTTTCTTCACAAGCACGTAATAAACTTTCTCCAAAATCTGTTCGTTGTGTGTTTCTTGGAATCGAAGAGACTTGGAAAGGTTACCATTGCTATGATCCTATTGCTCGTTGTGTTCATGTGTCAAGGAATGTTGTTTTCTTGGAAAATATTCCCTTTCATACTCCAATCTCACCCACTCCGGCTACCTCTTCTGTTGATTCTAGAGGATTAACCCACTTTCCTGATTTACCACCTGTGGTAAGTTTATCTCTTGATTCTTTGCAGGTCTGTCAACAAGCCGAGTTAAGAGTGCCTCCTCCTCAGCTATTATAGATAGATTGTAATATCGTGGTTTCCATGTAGAGCCATATTGTAATATTTTGATTTACTTTTCTTCCATGTATAGTGAGACTAATAGGTTGTATATCTCTATAAATAAGACCTTTTGGGGCTACAAATAAAATAAATAAATAAATAAAATAAAATAAAACTAAAAGGAGAATTCTCCAAAATTATGTATTCCATATGTCATCACTAAGGAGTTCAATACTTCGGCAGAATGTTATATTTGATACTCTGACACTTGGAAATTTAACATGTGGAATGCATTAACACAATCAAACTGTCCAGGTCATTAGACACACTTTAGATAGCTTATTGTTAGACATTCAGATTGATCTAATTGTCCTGACCTCTGGTTTATAAGCACTTGTTTCTTAAATTCACCATTAACTATTTTTATTGCACATGTAATATCACATTATACTAGTATCACATGTAAATGTCAAGGTATCCCTTTTATGGCAGATTGACTTCTGAGAGGTCAATAAGCAATTGCAGATTGACCGTCCCAGAAAATGGTAAGTACAAGAAAGTAATTCCATTTGCTCGTGTAGTGAACAATTCTCCTAAGGTCCATTTCCACTTTTCAATGTACCATCATCCGGATCCATAAGCTTCCCTTCATATTTGAAAAGGCCTGGTTGTAAGCATTGTTTGGGCAGTTGGTGTTGCAATAAAGGCTAAGACGGGGGAAAAACACTGATGATAAAATAAAAGAAGAAAGGTATAATATAATGATAGTCGTGTCAAGATAGATCTTGAAACTGGGCTTGCAACCAACATCTAAAAGCATGCCATGGTGCCTCGAGAAAAAATTCCCACATCTCTATTATTAAAACCATTTGTCTCATCCGAATTGCATTTTAGATGTGCATGAAAAAAAAAAAAAAAACTAACACAGCATTTTATTTACAGATTGTAACATGCATAATGCCCATTCTTCTCAAAGCATCATCATAAAGATAGTATATCAAGTACATAGCTATGGCATGTTCTTTGGATAATTTGACCAGGTGAACATGAATGCCATTGTGTGAATAAATATTTTCAACACAAATGATATATAAATGACAAAAATAGAAACATCTACAGGAAGAGAGGATTGCATATATAGTTAGTAATTATTTTAGTAAGAAGAATCGCAACTAAAGGTAAATGCATAATTGCATGCTTCGGACTTACTTGTGTCAACCTCATCACCTCCCAAGTGAACAAATCTGAACTTGAATACCTTGCTGAAATCTGAACATGAAAAGTTTAAGGAAATATAATGACCATTAGTAATTAACAATCAAAACGTTCTCTATATAATCATGCTTCATGTGGACAGATTGAGAAAGCAGGAAAGAGAAGAAAAAAAATGAAGAAAAAGAGAAGAAAGGAAAGAGAATGAGAGAAAGAGAATGAGGATTAGGGTTCACACGTCCCCACTTCTCTTAAGTCTATTAACATAATTTTCAATATTTACAAGAATGCCATCAATAACAAAAGCAAAATTACTCATTACATCCTAAACCTAGATGGGCCTAACAATGAGCCATATAACAGCCCTCATTCATATTCGATAATACTCCCCCTCAAGTCATAAATGCCCAACTTGATAAAGAGACAATCCAATTGAGTACGAGACAAAGTTTTCATAAATGTAACTATCAGGCTCTTGGGACGACAAGTTGCACACCAATTTCCTCAACTACAACCTCCTCCCGGATGAAGCGGCGATCAACTTCAATGTGCTTGGTCCTTTCATAATAGACAGGGTTGCTGGTAATATGAGAGGCTGCTTGATTATTACAGTCCAGCTTCATACGAATCTCAACTATAAATCCAAGTTCACCCATCAATGTTTTTAGCCAAATAAGCTCATATGTTGCATGAGCCAGTGCTTTGCATTTTGCCTTAGCACTTGAACATGTGCAACACTTTGCTTCTTACTCTTCCATGTAAAAAGATTACCACGTACATATACAAATTGCCTATCGGATGGATAACTGACCCAATTTGCATCAGAATATCTGATGGGGACATCAGAGGACCTACTCGGATGTACCATAGATGGAGACGACCACTCACATCAGCACGACTTTCTTTGTGGATAGGTACCGAGTTCCAGATGGGGCCCGTCGGGCCATTTTGAAGACCTCACATGCATTGGACATGCATCAGGAAGACCCCACCTTGGGATAATGCATGTGGGCTGCTTAGGAGATCATTTTAGTCATATAATTTCTATTTCGTGTCGATCCGACCGTTAGATCTTGTCGATCAGGCCATCAGGCTACCATATCTTTTAGATCTAGGCCCCTTGGACTCTGATCTTGTTTTCTTTATGTTTTTTGTTATTTTTAGTAGTTATTTGATGGTTAAGATTGATAATATATGTTTTAGTTTTCTTATTTTGGATGATGGGCCACTTTACTTAAGTGAGTGGCATGGTTGTAATTATGTTGTATTTTAATTTCGAATTTTTAATTATAAAAGCATAGGGAGGGTGGAGTTCCAACCCTAGTGGAGATTTGAGAAGCAAAAAAAAAAAAAGAGATAGAGCTCTCTTGTGTGAAGGAATTTTCCTCATTATTTTCTAAGGTTTTTTGAAAAAAAAAAACCTCACTTCCAATTGAATTGTGGAAGGGTACAAACTTTTTTGATGGTGGATTCCCCAAGGTACATCATTCCTCTTCCTCTTCTTCAAAAGGTATTCTTCTTCTTACATCTTTCCTCTCTCTTCTTCGAAATGTATTCTTCTTATTCTCTTGTTTTTCTCTTTTCCTTCCCATTACAACCTTATAAACCATAGATCTTCAATTTCTTATTTTTCCCAATTTTTAAAAACCCTAGTCCAAAATCCCCAATTCCCATGAACTCTAATTTTCATAATTTCAGATTTTCCCCTTTCCTAACCTTAATCGTAAAACCTACAAATCTGTCTATTGAGTGTGGAACGTGCCTATGCTAAATTGGAAGTTCTATCCTTCTATCGGTCCTAGTTTTAATTGATTTATGTGATTTCTTAGCACGCGGGCATGTGATTTAGGTTAAATAAGATTTTATTTTCTATTGTTTACTCTTAATTAACTGGTAGGTTGGCATCTTATGTTAATTGAATTACTTTATGGACTCTTTCATAATCTCCACGTTGCATGCTAGCATTAAATCATGTGTCCTGCATCACACGTCCCCACACCTCTCAGTCTATTAACATAATTTTCAATATTTATAAGAATACCATTAATAACAAAAGCAAAAATACCCACTATATGCTAAACCTAAATGGGCCTAAGAATGAGCTATATAACAGCCCATTCACATTCGATAACACTTCAGAGTCATATAACTGGAACAAAAATCCAGTTGGAAATAGAATATCACCTGAAAGAATTCCATCTATTACTTTGAACGTAAACTCATTACTGACATCAAGTGGCTGCGGACAATCCAAGGATGGCCACAGAGAAGGATAGCCAATACCCCTACAAAAAAAAATAAAAATAATAATAATTTCATTAGTTTCATGCAATCAATGATTGTCAGAGTTCAACTGCTCCTCTTTAAAGAATGAAAGTCACAACTACAAAGCAGTTTTGTTACGTAGTCAAAATTATCTTCATTGCTTTCAACTACAATAACTTTCTGATGAGTCCAACTTGTTAAGACGGATGTGTTACATTTCACTTAACCAACGAAGCAGGGAAAGGTTTAATGGTTGCCTTTATTGAGTGATTCCCATCACCATGAAGGGGAACTGGTTTGGGGTATTAAAAACAATAATAAGATTCATAATCTTCTATTAGAACAATATAATAGACTATTACATGGCTCCTGTGGAAGTTTTGTGCTCTCATTGCCGGTCCTAAGCCTGGATAAAAGAGGGTTGTGTCAGGTTGGCAGCCAGCATGAAGCGTAACTGGATTCATGTAGCCTATCCCAATTAGTTGGGAGAAGGCTTAGATGATGATGAATCTTCCTATGTAAAATGGTGACTGATAATGATCAGGGTAATCGGCCGTATAATGTACAACAGAAAAATGTGAAAAGGAGTCCTCGTTGTAACATCTAGACTCCTAACATAAACAACTTTAACAGAGATTTGATGATTTGTTAACGACTTGAAAATTTTGATTGATCGTCCTAGGCTGCTTGCCTAATTATTCTACTTTCCTTGTACAATAAACAGTAGAATGATGCTTAGATAAAAACTACCATGAGAGAGCATGCCCTGGTACATCAATCTCAGCCAATACATTAATCCCTCGTTTCTGTGCATACCTGCAAAATTCATGATCAAGCATCTTACCAGGGTGCACCAATAAGGGACAAAATGCAATTTTAAACCAAAGGTACAAAGATCTTACTGTACAATTTCAACTGCATCAGCAGTTGTATAGCGTTCTGAAACAGAATAAGCACCATTCCACAGTTTTGGATATGAGGGTATCTCCAATGGAAAAGACTGTGTATCTACGATATGCCAATGTAGAACATTCTGTATGATATTGAACAAGATATATGCATTCATGTCAATATTGCTAAAGTTTTTCCACTGAAAAAGGAAAACAAATGAGGCTAGTATTGAGAGGAACTGGGAAATCACTATAAACAAACAGACTTTTCACAATGCAGATGTCAAGCATTCATGAATCATGACTGGCCAAGGGAGAAAGAACTTCAAATTCTTATGATTTGGTGCTCAAAAGTCAAGACCATGGTCCAATTATGAGGAATATCAGTCATAGATATACATTAGCGCTGGAATTTTCTGTGAATAGAGCCATTAGAAGACCGTTTTCTTAGCTATAATTGGAATTTCATGTGAAATTGTGAAAATTTTAGAGAAACCTTGGTGTTAAGTTTAAACTTCCAACTCCAAAGGAATTATCTGCACTGCATGAAAATCGGTTTACTGGTAATGCAATGTTGCATTGACATAATTTCTGGAAGATGCATTTCCTTATTTATCATATAATTTCACGTGGAGTTTTTGAACTTATTAGAGAAATCTTGGCGAAAGTTTACATTTCTGGTTTGCTTGTTTGATAATTTCATAGGAATAACTCCTGCAGAAGCAATTGAAAATCAATATATTTACCAATCCAAGCAGTTTTTTGTGGATAAAAATAATTACTTGTGATTTCCTATACATTGTTTGATTGCATGTGAACTGTTAAATGAATTAGAGGAAGTGTCACGGTTTCCCTATATTTCTGCAAAATTGGCATTTTTCTTGGCATCTCTTCTGCTTGCACAAGTACATTGATTGATTAAATGCAAGTTTCTGCAGATAAAATCATATGAACAAGCATTTTCTTAATTATCTTTGGAATTTCATTAAAATTAGCAATGATATTAGGGCATGTTTGATAGTCAGTAAGTAAAGGTAATTGGTGGAAAAAGCACAATGATAACTTTTACTGGGTGTTTGGAAGAGGCGGAATTTCCACCTCGAAAATCAGACAAAAATTTGTGGGTCCCACCATGATGTATATGTTATATCCACACCACTCATTCATTTTTCAAATCATTTTAGTGGATGGAGTCCAAAAATGAGGTAGATCCAAAGCTCAAGTGGACCACACCACAAAAAACGGTGGATTTAACGGAGGATGTCATTATTCCCATTGTAGGCCACTTAAGCTTTGGATCTGCCCCATTTTTGGGCTCATACCCTAAAATGATCTGACAAAATGAATGGAAGGCGTGGATGAAACATATACATCATGGTAGGGCCCACAAAGTTCAGCCACGTGGCACGGTACCCAACATCAGACTTGTTTCAGATGTCGTACATTTCCAGAAAATGCAGAAGTAAATAATTATTACTTTTTTACATTTGACTACCTGTAATTATGGCCAATCAAACAGGCCCATTAGAGAAGTTACCACCCACGCACACACATACAGAGGAGATCTCACACACTAGTTGGACAAGGTTTTATTGTCCTACTAGCACCTATATCCCTACATATTATGTGAGTATGACATACAACCCAACAAACAGGTTAGCCCCACCATGAAGATCACCAACCACAAAATAACACCATTTACTCATCAGGAGAGCCACATGTACTTTGGCCAGCTCAATTGTTTTCTATTCTTTCTATGGTGTGGCCCAATTGATGAGCAGATTGGCCTGATTTTTGCACTTGATGTTCTTCATGTTAGGCCAAATTTTTGGACAAGTTGGATTTTGTACACACTTGACACGTTGACGTTTCGGTGCTAGTTGGACTGTAAGACTATCAACCAACTAGCACAAAATCAGCTACATGACATGTGTGTGTGAAATCCAACTGGTTCAAAAGACTAGTCCCACAATGAAGAGCAAGATGCAAAAATCTGGCCAGTCCACTCACCATGTGGCCCACATCATAGAAAACAATGTAGAACTGCAAATCTGATCCAAAAGTGCATGTGTGATTGGATTGGAAAATGTAGAACACACTTGATGCAAAAATCAGGTCAGACCACTCATCATGGAGAAGCATTACATACCAACTTTGTATAGGCCATAGCATCAATGACATTCTTTATCATCGGCAAAGGCTGATAATGTCGAGAAGTATCTGCATTGCAGTCATTTGTAAGTAACAAATATAAAACTTTAACATGCATTAAGATGCTATTTGGTTCTTTTTTGGCAAGAGCAAATGCAGAGCCAAGAAAAGGGACAGTTTTGGAAGATTTCTCAAGCTGTATTCCATGCTTTCTGAGAGCCACAATCATCTGCTCTCTAGTCTCAATTTTATCAGATGAAAAAGATCACTTTCTTTACATTATGGCAGTGAGCTAGGTTAGGTCTATCCTAGCGTATTACTAATGAGGCGGACATCAAAAGTTCAAATGCATAAAGATAGAGATATGCTTGAATGAGAAAGGTTAATAAATTTTATTGAAGTACTGCATAGCGTTGATGAATTTACCATGCATTCACAAATTCATTTCCTAGTAAAATTTGAACTCTCGAAAAATGTTGTAAACTACAAATAGTGAATCAAATGTGAAGAGCTTGTTTGGCTGTGACTCAATCCATATGTTGCCTCATCATCTTATTTCAGGAATCCATCCCCAAGTAGGATTTGAACCTACAGCCAGTCCGTTAAAATTTTTTTCTCTATGACTGAGCTACAAAGGAACAGTGGGAGATTCCATTGTAGAGTTCAACTCCTGCTTTGAACCCATGACCAATTGATGGGGACATCATGCGCACATGCGCACGCACGCCACCCCCCCTACGCACGTACGTATGAAGGAGGGCCCCGCCGTCGATCTGGCTCGATGATGACGTCCAGGGAGAGCCTCCTAGTTAGAAGAACGAAGTTGGATTCAAAAGAGTGGGCTCGATAATCAAGAAAAACCCATCATGGGATCTCATGATCGTAGTCCACTAGTTGGATTAAGTTCATATTCTAGGTTTTGCTTATTTATATTATTTAGAACATTATGAACGCTTTAAATTTCTTTGATTGGTTTTTATTTTAGTTTATTTCATCGCCAAGTAATAGGTTGCGCACATGTGCACGCACGCCACCCCTTGTAGTTCTTTTTTTCATTGAAGTTGAATAAAATTCCTGCCTGTTTTTCTACTCTCTGAGTTTCTGAGTTGTGGAAAAATTCAAGCGGGTGCGAAGCCCTCCCTTTTCGAAGGGCTAACTACCGTGGTGCAAAGCCACGTTTATCCCAATCCGCCCCTCCATCTTATTTCATCCATTCCACGACAATCCTCGCTTCAAATCCGCTTGTTTTGCAGTTGTTCGCCTCTCTACAACCAGTTTCTAGAATCTGGCCCTGTAGGAGGGCCGAAACTTCGACGGAGCATTGCGCCTCGACCGTATGTCGGATCACCATAAAACTTGGTGGTTTGGAGACCTCCCCTGGCTGACCAATGCCAAGGAGTCTGTTTTTGGAAACAGGCCCCGCTCGCACGTGCGGCCAAGCTCGTGTGCATGTGAGCCAGGCCCTGCTGCTGTCTGCATGCGTGGACGTTTGCTGATTTAGGTTTTCCTTTTTAATTTCTCTATTTTATACCAGTTTTCATAAACCCTAGCCCTAGATTGCATTATCCCTAATTTATTTGCCCCTTTTCTCACCCTAGGGTTTCTTGAATTGAAATTGGGGAATCCATTGGATTATGGACTGATTACTATGCATGTGTGGCTGATTTCTATTTCCCTTTGAGCATCGTTTGGTCCATAATTTTATTAATCCAGTCATAGCCTGTGTAGGCTTGGACCCATGCAGATTCCCCTTTTACTTGAATGTTTGAGCTTTTTGTGTGGGATGTGGAATTATTATGTGATTGTTTTGAATTAGTATGATCTAAGCCTGAAATCTTACATATCATATTTAAATTTCATGTCCTGCATCACCAACATGTACCCGAAGTTTCCTTTGTAACTCCCCAAGCTTACTTCTTAGTGGCTCTGTTCCACCCCTAGTGAAAGACGAGTGTTTGGTTAGACACAAAAACACAGGTGTCTGACCTATTATTTTGCCTGCGTTTTCCACCAATTCATAGATTGGATGAAATTATCTCCAACCTACTTCCATCTCGTGTATGAATTGTGCAGGCGCCTACTGCCTAGTGACATACTTAGGAAAACACATTAGTCTTAACCAGTGTTCGAAATATCGGTATCGCACAATGTATCGCACCCTTGGGATACAGATACGTATCGGTTATCGCATGGGATATATCGTTTGTATCGCATAGTTTATCGCACTTTTTGAGAAACATGGGGAAACATTGGAAAAATGGTTGAATTTTTTAATGAAACTTTGGGGATTGTTAAAAAGGCCCTTAATACACACTTTGAAATCATAACATCTCAAAAAAAAGATGCACATAATAAATTTCCTTTGTGTAGGGTCCTAAGCTGTGTGATGTTTAACTGAACTAATGCAACTATATTTAAATTGGATGCATGATATTTATAAATATATCATATTCATATATGAAAATAAGCAAAAGAAGAACCAAAGAAGTAAAATTTGAAAAATACACTTATCAATGATGGGGACATGAAGTAACGTCACCAAGTTCTGAAGGGCCCACCATGATGTATGTGTTGTATCCACACCATCCATCCATTGGAAGATATCATTTTAGGCCATGAGAAAAAAAATGAGTCAGATCCAAAGCTCGAGTGGAGCCCACCACAGAAAACAGTGGAGAGAGTAATGCCACCATTAAAAATTTCTAAGGGCCACGAAAGTCTTTGAGTTGTTTTTTTTCCTTTTTTTCATGTCTGTCTTAACTTATAAACAGGTTGGATCTCAGATAAACATCACAGTGGACCCACGATCAGGGTTTGAACATCCACAGTTGAAATATTCGTGGGGCCATAAAAGTTTTGAATCAGGTTAATATTTGTGATTTCAGTTCATCTCAGCTCCGTGGGCCCCACCATAATGTATTTGTTTCATCCATTCCGTTCATCCATTTTTATGGATCATTTTAGTGCTTGATACAAAAAATTATAGGGATATAATCTCATGTGGACCACACCACAGGAAAACAATAATGATTGGATATCCACCATTAAAATCCTCCTAAGGCCCACTGTACTGTTTATTTGACATCCAATCTGTCGATTGGGTCATAAAGACCCAGATGAAGGGAAAAAATAAATATCTGGTTGGATGACAAATAAACATCACTGTGGGCCGTAAAAAGGTTTCAACGGTGGAAATTAACAGTTCCACTATTTCCTGTGGTATGGTCCACTTGAGTTGTGGATATGGTTTAATTTTTGGCCGAACACCTAAAATGATCAGTAAAAATGGATGGACGGCGTGGATAAACCACGTGCACTCACGGTGGGCCCAAAGAGTTTACTCAGGTATGAGCGTACCCATGTTGCCCGTCGACGGAAGGACGCGACGATTTCCTACGAAAGCCTTTCGCAGGAAGTTCCAGTGCAAGGATGCCGGGTGGGGCCCGGTGCAATGTATGTAAGAAAGTTATTCCGTACATCCGTTTTGCGAGCACATTTTAGGACGTTATACCAAAAATGAGTTGGATACAAGACTCGAAGGGGTGACATCGAGAGGGGAAATTGGGGAAAGAAATTCCCACCGTTGAAACCTTCCTGGACCCCACCTTGATGTTTATATGCAATCCAAACCGTTTATAAGGTCATTCCAAATTGGACGAAGTGAAAACACTAAAAATATAGCCTGATACAAAAATTTTATGGCCGTAAAAATGTTTCAACGGTGCTCACTGAATAACAACTATTTCCTCTCGTGTGGCTCAATTGAGTGCTTGATTTTTCTATTTTTTGGTCACACATCCTAAAATTATATGTCAAAAAGGATGGATGGGGTAGATTTAACACAAACATACTGGTGGGGCCCACCCAGCATCCTTGCGCAGGAACTTCCTGCGAAAGGCTTTCGCAGGAAATCCATGCCCGAGACGGAAAGGGATTGTCTACTCCACCGGCCAATGGCGGATGGTCGGTGCTCTGTGGGCCCTAACATGATGTATGTGTTTCATCCATGCCCTCCATATATTTTTCTAGATAATTTTATGGTATTACACAAAAAATTAGGTATATGCCAATATCAACTGGACCACATTACAGGAAACAGTGTGGAATGAACGTTGACCATTAAAAACTTTTTTGGGGTCCATAAAAGTATCGGATCTAGCTGATATTTGTTTTTTCCCTTCATCTGGGTCTTTATGGCCTAATCAACAGATTTGATGTCAAATAAACAGTACAGTGGGCCTTAGGAGGATTTAAATAATGGATATCCAATCACTATTGTTTTCCTGTGGTGTGGTCCACCTGAGATTTATATCCCTCTCGTCTTTGGGATAAAGCCCTAAAATGATCTTTAAAAATGGATGAAATACATACATTATGGTGGGGCCCACAGAGCACAGACCACCATTCGCGGGCTGATGTCAGGGGAGTAGCCAATCCGTTTCCATCATTGACGGCCCCAATGCACATGACCAACTCATGTGGGTCCTACCATGATGTATTTTTTGTATCTACACCGTCTATACATTTGAATAGATTATTTTATGGCATGAACCAAAAAATGGGTCAGATTCAGAGCTAGAGTGGACCCCACCATAGAAGGCAGTGGAGAGAGTGACTCACCATAGAAAACGGTGGAGAGAGTGACTCCTTAAAGGTAGGCCCTTAAAATTCTTTAATTTAGGGATCAACCCCTTAAATTAGATGGGAAAACGGATGGACGGCGTGGATAGACAAAATACATTAAGGTGGGCCCAATTGAGTTTACTGAGTACGATAAGAACGTGCTCCGTGACCCACCGCACGACCGAAACCCCCTTTTCCATGCATTCCGATTTCCCTTTTCACCCCATCTCGCGCCCATCTTCGTCGTTTTCCCTCTCCTTCACGCACGCAGAGGTTCCGACGATCGCGGCGGCGACGATTCTCGTTCCGGAGGAAGGGGTTCGTCAATCTGGCCCGATTTTTCACCGGAATCTCCGAGAAATCCCCACAGATGCTCTCCAATCAGCGATGGAGGAGGGAAATTGAAGAAAATTGCGAGATCACCGATCTTCGCGGGTACTATCCGATTTCTCCTCTTTTTTTTCTTTTTCTTTTTTTTTTTTTTTTTTTTTTTGTCTAATTCAAATTTTCGTGGGTGTGCGATATCGACTATATATCGTGCGATATCGCACGATATATCGTGCGATATCTGAATTTTGCATTTTTGGTATCTTCCGGGCGTTATCGCTCAGGTATCGTCTCGCTGGGGGCTGATAACGATAATATCGGCCGATATATCGGCCGATAGTATCGATATTTCGAACACTGGTCTTAACAGGGCCCAAAAGAGCCCCAATAATTCAAGGAATGGTCTTTATAGGAAAGAGAAGATAAGATGAAAAGCCACTAAAAACCTTGAAATAAACGCATCCCTCTCCCCCAAAGACAATACTGTCAGAACACTAGCATGAATATTGGCAAAACAAATTGCAATGTTGAGGCATAAATTGTTAGACAGCTCACGTACCTTGTATAACTAGTATACCTTGTATAGTTTGTTTCCATAGGTAGAGGATTCTGAGTTTATTGTTTTCCTTGTATAGATGGTTGTAATCTCTATATATTCAACCCCATTGGGTTGTCTCAAATACAAAAACCTTTTGGCTTCACTGTTTTCATGGTATCAGAGCCCTACTGATCCAAATCCGGCCACCCCCTCATCACCAACACCACCTCCTGCCAAATCCGGCCATCCCCTCGTTACCGACACCCTCCTGCCAGATCGGACCGCCCCTGCAGCGTCACACAGCCAGTCCGACCATTCCTGCTGCTTCCGGCCACCTCTACTGCTGCGTCCGACCACCTCTGCGACGTCCGATTGCTCCTTGCCGCTCGTCCGCTCGTTCGGACAGATCTGACCACCCCTGCGACGTCCGGCCATTCCTTGCTGCTCGTCCGCTCGCCCTTGTGACATCCGACTACACTTGCTGTTCGTCCACTCGCCCATGCTGCGTCGTCCGACCGCTCTTGCTGCTCCCTCGGCCCTTCCGCACATCCCTCTGATCTCAATCCTGTTGCTATTGCGCCAGATCCAGATTCAGAAACTGCAATCCCTTGGGTATCTCCATCTGCTGCCTGCTGTGCTCCTTCTGCTGCAAGGTACATCCAAACCCTCCTGCTATGACTATTCGCGTGGTTTACATTACTTCAGATCAATGGACAAGAACTCATCACGTACAGCGGCCCCACGTTGTAATTTTGATGGTACCAGCTATTCTCTATGGGCCATCCATTTTCAGAACTTCCTCAAGGGTCGTGGTTTGTGAGGACTAATTGATGGATTTGTTACTATCCCCATTTCCACAGATGCCGACAAATTAGCTGATTGGGAAATGAACAATGGACGGATTATTACCTGGATTCTCGATTCGGTCGATCGGTCCATTGCTGTTGGCCTCACACCTCATCGCACTGCTAAGGCAATGTAGAAGCATCTCCAGACAATTTATCAACAGAGTAATGCGGCCTGGTTATATCGCCTGGAACAGGATCTTGTTAACCTTACTCAGGGTGACGACAATATTCAATCATTTTACTCCAAAATTGTCACAATTTGGACTGAGATGACTATGATGGATCCAATATTTCCTCATGACTTTAAGATATTCCAAACTATGGGCGAGAGTGCGCAAGTTCGACAGTTTCTTATGAAGCTGCGTCCGGAATTTGAGCATTGTCGGGCTACTCTCTTGAACCGTAGCCCTACTCCTTCATTGAATTCGGTAATTAATGATTTATTGGCTGAGGAACAACGACTGAAAGTTCTCTCTCTTCCTTCCTCAACTCCGGGATCATATGATATGGTGCTTGCTGTGTCCACCACTACACCAACACGTGGTTCCACTCCTTTGACTTGTCGCGGTTGCAACAAGGTGGGTCATGTTGTCGCTCAATGCAAAGAATGGTGCGCTTATTGTCGACGGACTAGTCATGGTATTCAGGACTGCCGTACACGTGCTTATGCATCTTCTTTCGGCCGTGGACATGGTGGTCATGGTCGTGCTCTTTCGGCTACTGCTGCCACTATTTCTTCCGAGCCGTCTATTAGTGATTTTGCATCTACTGTTTCTGCTGAAGGTCTTTCATCTCTGTTGACTCCTGCGATGCTTCAGTAAATCGTTCAGCCCTTTCTGCGGCCGGTATGTCAGGTATATCCCTATCTTCTACATGGTTCTTCGATTCAGGTGCTTCCAATCATATGACCGGTGCTGTATCACATCTTTGTGACATTCGTCCCTACACCGGCAATCAGGCTATTTCTATTGCGGATGGAACTAGACTACCTATTCAGTCCGTTGGATCATTGACTTTCTCTCCTTCTGCTCATCGCCAGTTCACCCTTCGTGATGTGTTTCATGTCCCTAACCTCTCCTCCAATTTAATTTCAGTTGGTCAACTCACATCCAATAACTGCTTAGTCATATTTCTTCTCAACTGTTGTTTTGTGCAGGATCTGGCAACGGGGAAGGTACTTGGGATGGGTAGGCGGCATGGTCGTCTGTACGTGCTTGACTTTGATCCATCTGTCACTCCGGCTCGTTGTTTCTTTTCTCCATCTTCATCGGATATTTGTTCGGCAAATAAATTGTAGAAACTGTGGCACTTTCGCCTGGGTCATTCACATTCCGATCGGTTACTTTAGTTAATTTCTTCTGGCATGTTAAGGAATATTTCTCTTAATAAAAATGATTTGGATTATTCTTGTTCTTCCTGTTGTCTTTCAAAAAGTAAGTGTATTCACTTTTCTCTAAGTACTACAAAATCATCTTTTATGTTTGAACTTGTGCATACAGATGTCTGGTGTCCATCACCAATTATGTCTCTCTCTGGGTTACGATACTATGTTATATTCATTGATGATTTCACATGTTACACATGGATTTACTTTCTGCAATTGAAGTCATAGGTTTTTGTAAAATTCAAGTTATTTCACTCTATGGTGGAGACTCAATTTCGGGTTCCAATTCAAACTCTCCGCTCTGACTCGGGGGGAATATCTCTCAACCGATTTTCGTACATTTCTTCAAGATCTTGGGATTATTCATTAGACCACTTGTTCTGATACTCCACAACAGAATGGGGTGGCTGAACGAAAAAATCGTCATATTGTTGAAATTGCCAACACTCTGATGACAGCTATAAGTGTTCCTCGTTCTTTCTAGGTGGAAGCAATATTACATTCAGTCTACTTGATTAACCGGATGTCAACCAAGTTCTGAACAGTAAATCTCCCTACTTTGTTCTCACCGGCTTACCTCCTGCATATTTCACATTTCTTGTTTTTGATTGTATCTGTTATGTTTACCTGGCTTCACGTGAACGTAACAAACTATCTCCAAAATCGGTCAAATGTATGTACTTGGGATTTGGGGAAACTCATAAGGGTTTTCGATGTTATGATCCCGTTTCTTGTCGTGTTCGGGTTTCACGACATGTTTTTCTTGAACACATTGCCTTTCATTCATCTCTTCCTCCTCCGCACACTCCAAACTCTCCTAGTCTAAACGCCTTTCCTGAAATTCCGTTTGCCTCAAGTACTCTCCCTCGTCCGTTGCACGTTTACTTACGTCGACCACGTATAGATCCACCACCTATTACTCAACCCGAACCTACTGTACCTATTGCAGATCTCAAACCTACCTCGATACGTCATTCCGCTCATGAACATTGATCGCCTGATCGCTTGATATGCTCTATGTCTGCCATGAATGTTACTCTGGATACTGTTCTATTTCCTTCACTCTCTCAGGCAGCCACTCACGATTGTTGGAAGAAGGCTATAAAAGAAGAACTTGCGGCATTGGATGATAATCATACGTGGGACATTGTCACTCGACCCGCTGACGAATAGCTAATTGGTAGCAAGATTTATTCTATCAAGCTCAAGTCTGATGGATCATTGGATCGATACAAGGCTTTACTTGTCGCTCAGGGATAAACAGGAATACAAAATTGATTATGATGAGACATTTGCTCCTGTGGCCAAGATGAAAATTGTTCATACTCTTCTGGCTATATCTTCTGTTCGCTCATGGCCACTCGCTCAAATGTATGTAAAAAATGCCTTTCTTCATAGAGACCTCCAAGAAACTGTATATTTAAAACCTCCTCCTGACTCTTTAATCCCTGACAATAAGGTATGTCGCCTAAAGAAAGCCCTGTACGGCCTCAAACAGGCACCTCGAGCATGGTTCCAACGCTTTCATGTTGTTGTTACGGGTGCTGGCTTTACTTAAAGTGGTCATGACCCATCCTTATTTTTGCGCGCCACTGCTCACGGAATTGTCATTGTTCTGGTCTATGTTAACGACCTCCTCCTGACTGGTAGTGATGCTACTGACATTTCGGCTTTAAAGAAGTTCTGCAATCATCCTTCAAGATGAAAGACCTCAGCCATTTAACATACTTTCTTGGACTTGAATTTTCACGTTCCAACCGTGGGATCCTGGTCAGCCAGCGTAAATATATCAAGGATCTTCTCGCCTTGGCATCATTGACGGATCAGAAGACAGTTCAGACTCCCTTAGAACTTAACGTTCACTATGGTCGTGACAATGGTGATCTACTTGCACAGCCCGACTTATACCGCCATTTGGTTAGGAGTTTGGTTTACTTAACTATGACTCGCCCTGATATTGCCTACGCTGTCCAAGTCGTCAGTCAGTTTGTTTTTGCTCATTGGAATCTTCATATGACTGCGGTGTTGCGCATCCTACGGTACCTTCGTGGAACTCTAGATCGATCCCTGTTCTTCTCCTCCACAGCGACTCTGGACCTTCGTGCTTATTCGGATGCTGATTAGGCCAGTTGAGCTCTCACCGAAGATCTACCACTGGCTACTGTGTTTTTCTCGGCACTTCTCTCATCTCTTGGAAGTGTAAGAAGCAGGCCACTGTTTCCAAATCGAGCACAGGAGCCGAGAATCGGGCGATGTCCGCTGCATGTAGTGAGCTCGTTTGGTTACGTGGACTTCTTTCAGACTTGGGCATTCCTCTACAGAATTCTACTCCACTCCATGTCAATAATCTCAGTGCCATTCAGATTGCCTCTAACCTGGTTTTTCATGAACGGACGAAGCATATTGAAGTTGACTGTCACTTTATCCGCGAGAAATTTTAGTCTGGGCTCATTTCTCTTCCACATGTTGCATCCCATGATCAGATTGCCGACATTCTCACAAAGTCCCTCACTTCTGCACGTCACTCTTTTCTAGTTGGCAAACTATTACTTGTCAATGACCAGCATTAGTTTGAGGGGGGATGTTAGACAGCTCACATACCTTGTATAACTAGTATACCTTGTATAGTTTGTTTTCATAGGCAGAGGATTCTGAGTTTATTGTTTTCCTTGTATAGATGGTTGTAATCTCTATATATTCAACCCCATTGGGTTGTCTCAAATATAGAAAACCTTTTGGCTTCACTGTTTTCATAAATAACATCGGATGATTAAAGGATAAAGAGGACAACGTTTACATTTCCGAAAAAAATTGGCCACCCAATGCCATGCGAAAGCAAAGACAAAGCAAAGCGCAAAGCCAGTTACAACCATAATGATTAATTAGGGGGGGCGGGGGGACAAAAATAGAAACCAGTCCTTACAAAGTTGAGACTATTTTGGAATTCTGTCAAAAGCAAAAGCAATTTGTGAATATATAAAGATATCACTTCTAAAGAGTTTATCTGAAAATAAGGAGGGATGCCCTAATAAATTTTGGCATCTAAGCCGATGAGGTGAGTGGATATCTGGAGGTCACAGTAAAAGGAGGATTAGATTTCATTGTTTCGGCCCAATTGACACTTCTACCTTAGGTCCGTCACTCAGTGAATCAATTCCTTGGGATAATGGTAGTGATGCAGCTCCGGTTCAAACACCCAACATGATGTACTGAAAAGAAAGAGATGGTGTTAACATGAATATCAATTGAAATGTTGGGCTTTGTAAGTTTCTTTCATGTATCTAAATTTGTTACTACACAAACTTTTAACTCTTAATGGTGCCATCCCTATATTTCAATATAGGAATGAAGAAGCAGTGTTTGAAGGATGTGTTGAGACTCGAAATAAATACTAGAGTAGACAAAGCAGCAATGCTTAAACCAATCAAATAGGAAACACTAGATATTCTCCCTCCATAATAACATACATAAAAAAAATCACTTAATAAACTATATTAGGTTAGCATGTTGATCAAAAGTGCATCTGCCTTGCCATGACTTATCTTAGATAATTAAATGAGCTCAAAAAAGTCAGAATACAAAAGATAACATGTAATGGCCAACCCTAGCTCTGATCATGACTATATATGGTGATTCAAGCTCAATTGCAATATAAAACGATGCTACTCATACTGTGATCATAGTTTGTCCCAGATTTTAGTTGTTGGTTGATTCTCATGATTGTTTGCCTTAAGTTTGATGACATCAATGGCCAACCCCCTTCTTTATCGGGGCTTGTAGAGTAGATGATGCATTGGTACCAAGCATAGTTAAAAGTGAATTCTCCTCTTATGATCATCATCACCACCACCACCACCATCGTATCCATGTCTTATTAGGGGTCAACTTTATGAATCCTATTTCACTATATTCGAAGCAGGAAGTCTTGTGATTGATTGGAAAAGGTTTGCCAACTAGCTGTTGTTGGAGTTATGCCCTGGAAAACCAATGCGAATCTTATCCATTGATGACATGGTTGGTATCTAGTGATATTGATGATCTTGACGGTAGATCATGATGACCATGGTCCTAGATGGACATGTGATTATGCCATAGTTAATATATGGGATTATCATGAACATACATAAACATGGGTTAAAAGAGAGGGAGTCCTTTGGTTGTCCTTGGAAACTTGATAGTGGATACGATGGTCATAAACCAAGGGCCATGAATCTCAGTAGTTGGTTATACATGAAAACAAACCAAAAACAATGGAGAACAATGGAGGTTTTGAGGAGAATGATTCTCCTTTCTCTCTTCTTCTTTTTTTTTTTTTGAGACAACCCTGAAGGGTTGAATATATAGAGATTTACAACGACTATACAAGGTAAGATGGTAAATACAAAATCTTCTATACAAGGCATGTGGCCTGTCTTCTATACAAGGCATGTGGTGCCTGTCTAACATCTCCCCTCAAACTAATGCTTGTCATCAACAAGTAATAGTTTGCTAACTAGAAATGAGTGTCGTGCAGAAGTGAGGGACTTCATGAGAATGTCGGCAATCTGATCATGGGATGCGACATGTGGTAGCGAAATGATCCGAGACTGAAAGTTCTCGCGGATGAAGTGATAGTCAACTTCAATATGTGTTGTCCGTTCATGAAAAACCGAATTAGAGGCAATCTGAATGGCACTCAGATTATCTACATGGAGTGGAGTAGGATCTTGTAGATGAACGCCCAAGTCATAAAGAAGTCCACGTAACCAGATAATCTCACTACAGGCTACTGACATTGCTCTATACTCGGCTTCCGTGCTTGATTTGGAAACAGTGGCCTGCTTCTTACACTTCCAAGAGATGAGAAAAGTGCCGAGAAAAATACAGTAGCCAGTGGTAGATCTGAGTGTGAGAGTACAATCGGCCCAGTCAGCATCTGAATAAGCACGAAGGTCCAGAAGGGCCGTGGAGGAGAAGAACAGAGATCGATCCAGAGTTCTACGTAGGTACCGTAAGATGCGCAATACTGCAGTCATATGAAGAGTTCGAGGAGCAGAAACAAATTGGCTGACAACTTGGACCGCGTAGGCAATATCAGGACGAGTCATTGTTAAGTAAACCAGACTCCCAACCAAACGGCGGTATAATGTGGGATCTGCAAGGAGTTCACCATCGTCACGGCCATAGTGAACGTTAAGTTCCAAGGGAGTTTGAACTGTCTTTGATCCGTTAAGGAAGCCAAAGCGAGAAGATCCTTGGTATATTTATGCTGACTGACCAGGATTCCACGTATAGAGCGCGAAAATTCAAGTCCAAGAAAGTATGTCAGATGACCCAGGTCCTTCATCTTGAAGGATGACTGCAGAACTTCCTTTAATGCCGAGATGCCAGTATCATCGCTACTAATCAGAAGTAGGTCATCAACATATATGAGAATAATGACGATTCCATATTCAGAGGTGCGCAAGAATAATGATGGATCATGACCACTTTGAGTAAAGCCAGCTCCTGTAACAACATCATAAAAACGTTGGAACCATGCCCGAGGGGCTTGTTTAAGACCGTATAGAGCTTTCTTCAGGCGACAGACTTTATTGGCAGGGATTAAAGATCCAGGAGGAGGTTTCAAATATACTGTTTCTTAGAGGTCTCCATGAAGAAAAGCATTTTCACGTCCATCTGAGTGAGTGGCCAAGAGCGAACTGATGATACTGCCAGAAGAGTGCGAACAATTTTCATATTGGCCACAGGAGCAAATGTCTCATCATAATCAATTCCATATTCCTGTTTGTATCCCTGAGCGACAAGCCGAGCTTTGTATCGATCCAATGATCCGTCAGACTTGAGCTTCACAGAATAAATCCATTTACTGTCAAATAATTGGTGGTCAGTAGGTCGAGTAACAATGTCCCACGTATGATTATCATCTAATGCTGCAAGTTCTTCTGCCATAGCCTTCTTCCAACAATTATGACTGGCTGCCTGATGGTATGAAGTAGGAATAAATACAGTATCCAGGGTAGTATTCATGGTAGACATATAGTATATCAAGCGATCAGGCTGTCGATGTACACGAGTGGAACGACGTACGAAGATAGGATCCGGATCGGTTATAGGTACAGTAGGGAGAGTAATAGGTGATGGATCTGTACGTGGTCGTCGTGAATAAACCTGTAATGGACAAGGAGGTGTACTCGAGGCAGCCGGAATGTTAGGAAAAATAGTAAGTCCAGGAGAGTCTGATGTGGGCGAAGGAGGAACAGATGAATGGAAGACAATATGCTCAAGAAAAACAACATGTCGTGATACCCGTACACGACGAGAGACCGGATCATAGCAACGAAAACCCTTCTGAGTTTCTCCAAATCCCAAGTACATACATTTGACTGATTTTGGGGAAAGCTTGTTACGTTCACGTGATGCCAGATGGACATAACATACACAACCAAAAACACGAAATGTGGAATATGTAGGAAGAGAACCGGTGAGAACAAAGTAGGGGGATTTACTATTCAGGACTGTGGTTGGCAATCAATTAATCAAGTAGACTGAATGCATAATAGCTTCCGCCCAAAAGGAACGAGGAACACTCATATATGTCATTAAGGTATTGGCAGTTTCAACAATATGACGATTTTTTCGTTCAACCACCCCATTCTGTTGTGGAGTATCAGGACAGGTGGTTTGATGAGTAATCCCATGACCCTGAAGATATGTACGAAAATTTGTGGAGAGATACTCTCCCCCTGAGTCAGAGCGAAGAGTTTGAATTTTTACTTGAAATTGTGTGTTCACCATAGAATGAAATATTTTGAATTTTTAGTGCAGAAAGTAAATTCAGGTGTAACGGGTGAAATCATCAATGAATATAACATAATATCATAGTCCAGAGAGAGACATAATTGGGGAAGGGCCCCAGACATCCGTATGCACTAGTTCAAATATACATGATGATTTTGTAGTATTTAGAGGAAAGGGAATATACTTACTTTTTGAAATGCAATAAGAAGAACAAGAATAATCCAAATTACTTTTATTAAGAGAAATATTTCCTAACATGCCAGAAGAAAAGAGCCGACTCAAATGATTAGAATGTGGATGACCCAGTTGAAAGTGTTAGAGTTTCCACATTTTATTTGTTGAACAAATATCTGAGGAAGAGGGAGAGAAGAAACAACGAGCTGGAGTAACGGATGGGTGAAAGTCTAGCACGTACAAACATCCATGCCGCCTACCCTTCCCAAGTACCTTCCCCGTTGCCAGATCCTGCACAAAACAACAATTCGGAAGAAATATGACTAAGCAGTTATTGGATGTAAGTTGACCAACAAAAATTAAATTTGAGGAGAGTTTAGGGACATGAAACACATCACGAAGGGTAAACTAGCAATGGTCAGAAGGAGAGAAAGTTAAGGAACCAATGGACTGAATAGGTAGTTTAGTGCCATCTGCAGTAGAAATAGCCTGATTGCCAGTATAGGGATGAATATTGTGAAGATGGGATACATCACCAGTCATATGATTTGAAGCACTAGAATCGAAGAACCATGGAGAAGATGCGGTGATACCTGACATACCGGCCGCAGAAAGGGCCTGCACGATCTGCTGGAGCATCGCAGGAGATAAAGGTGAGGAAAGACCTTCGACAGAACCAGTGGATGCAGTATCACTAACAGAAGGCTCGGAAGAAATAGTCACAGAAGTAGCAGAAAGAGCACGATCACTGCCACGACCTCGACCACCACGTCCACGGCCGAATGAGGATGCGTAGGCACGTGAACGACAGTCCTGAATACCATGACCAGTCCTTCGACAATATGCGCACCAATCTTTGTACTAAGCGACGACATGTCCCACTTTGTTACAGCCGCGACAAGTTAAAGGAGTGGAACCACGGTTTGGTGCAGAGGTGGATACAGTAAGTGTCAGGTCAAATGGTCCCCGAGATGTCCCCTGAGAGAGGACCTGCAGTCGTTGTTCCTCGGCTAATAAATCATTAATAACCGAATTCATTTAAGGAGTTGGGCTACGGTTCAGGAGAGCAGCCCTGCAATGCTTAAATTCCAGACGCAGTTTCATAAGAAACTGTCTTACTTGCGCACTCTCGCGCATTGTGTGGAATATTTTAAAGTCATTTGGGAAGTCGGGATCCATCATACCCATCTCTGTCCAAATTGTAACCATTGTAGAGTAGAAAGATTGAATACTCTTGTCACCCTGAGTAAGGTGAACCAAATCTTGTTCCAGGCAGTATAACCTAGCCGCATTACTCTATTGATATATTGTCTGGAGATGCTCCCATATAGCCTTAGCAGTGCGATATGGCGTGAGGCCAACAGCTATTGATCGATCGACTGAATCAAGAATCCAGGTAATAATTCGTCCATTTTTCATTTCCCAATCAGCCATTCTGTCGGCATAGGTGGAAGCGGGAGACAGTAACAGATCCATCAATCATTCCCCACAAACCATGACCCTTGAGAAAACTTTGAAAGTGGACGGCCCATAGATTGTAGTTGGTGCCATTGAAACTACATCGTGGGGCCTCTGTACGGGAGTCTTTATCCATGGATAGGACGAGATAAAAAAAACGATGCAGAGGAAGAAAGTACCTTGTAGTCGAAGATCAGAACAGCAACCAGCAAAAGAACAAAGGGGATCTGATGTAGCAAAAGAGCAACAGGGATGTGCAGCAGTAGGGATCGAATGGTGCAGTAGATTGGCTGTAGATGCTGTAAAGTAGGGCGTGTAGCAAAGATCGGACGCAACAGAGATCGGAAGCAGAGACGCAACAGAGATCGGAAGCAGAGACTCAGCAGAGACGCGCAAAGGGTGTAGGGAGCGTGCGTGCGCAGGTGCAGACGCAGGGACGTGCGCAGGTGCGCGCACAGGGTCGTGTGCAGGGGACGCGTAGCAGGGGCATGCAAACAGGCTTGGGGAAGATCGGACTAGCGTGGGGAGGGCCGGATCTGACAGATGGTGGGGCCGGTGATGAAAAGATACCGGATTAGGATCGGTATCGCTTTGATACCATGAAAACAAACCAAAAACAATGGAGAACAATGGAGGTTTTGAGGAGAATGATTCTCCTTTTTCTTTTTTCATTTTTTTGTTTTTGAGACAACCCTGAAGGGTTGAATATATAGAGATTTACAACGACTATACAAGGTAAGATGGTAAATACAAAATTTTCTATACAAGGTATGTTGCCTGTCTTCTATACAAGGCATGTGGTGCCTGTCTAACAATACAATGGCCACCTAGTAGGTTATAGGATAAACTTGTGGTTATTACTTTGCATGTGGTCATCCTATGTTAGGGCCTTAGGGGACTAATGATGAGTCCAGATGAAAAGTTTCAACCATCGGGCATGATGACAAGTTGGTGTGTCTTTGCCTTACCCCCCATAGGAGTGTGAGTGTACCATGGATATAGGCTCCTAGTTTGGATTTGTTGGGCACATGCATTAATGGATCGAGGTCAAGTCTCTTAACCAAAAGAACCATCATGCATAGACTAGGATCGACTAGAGGATGTACTGTCATTGATTAATCCTTATACCTGAGGATGAGTGAGGAGTCAAGGTCTTGATTATAGGTGCTTTGGCTCGTTTACGAGGGTCATCACATGGTCCGTTGAGACTCACATGGACCAACAAGGGGTCCATTAGTTTCCTAGGAACTTTCTGATAGCTTACATCTTGGGGATTAGATATTCATCAAGTAGTTTTCCTGCTAGGCCCATCACTCAAAAAGGTTTTCCAAATGTTTTCAACCATTAAACTTGTTTTAACCGTTAGGGCTCATATGGATGCTTGTAATTGGAATGCACTGGAATCTAAATGACATGGTAAAAATGGAATCGATGCAAATTGGAGTCCTCTATTGTGTTTGGATAACCCTAATTAGAATACACTAGAATATAAAATTGTGTTTGGATGCCTCTAATTGGAATGCATAAGTAGCTCAGTTTTAATACCCCAAATTGGTATATGTGACATTTTTTTTAAAGATGATAATTTTATTAAAAGGCCAAAGCCAATATATATAAAAGAAAAAAGAAAAAAAACCAAAAAGGCCAATTACTACCAGCCCAATGGGAAAGAAGAAGAGCTAGCTAAAGCCAAAAGCCCATTCTACAACTAGAGATTTAACCCTCCTAAAAACATTTTTCACTGAGCCGCTCTTGTTCTTGAACACCTCGACTATTTCTTTCTAACCAAAGTGCCCACAAAACTGCTAGCCCACTAAGCCTCCAGACACCTCCCCCCCCCCCCCCCCCCCCCCCCCCCTGCGCGTGCCAAGCTAGAAGATAACCATCATTGGGCCCGGAATCACCCATATAACCCTAAAGAGATGGAATAAGGAATCCCACACCTCTCTAGCGAAAGAACAATGAAGAAACATATGATTTACTGATTCCGCATCTCGCAAACAAAGCGAGCAAGCATTTGGAAGAATCGTATTCCTCTTTGAAAGATTATCAATAGTAAGCACCTTGTTCAAACCGACTAACCACCCAAAAACTACTACCTTCAACGGAGCACCGTACTGCCAAACAAATGTTGTCGACGCAAGCCCTTCATTATCCCCATCTTCAGTTATAAACTGATACAAAGATTTAACCGAAAAATTTCCAGACTTGTCTTTTAACCATCTTAGAGAATCCGTTCTTGAAGCAACCAGAGAAGCCTTCTCCAAATAAAGGATAAGAGAAGTGACTTCTTGAATTTCTTCTTCACCCAAATTCCTTCTACGAACCCCAAAATGTCTTGACCCCTCACGAGAAACACGCTACGACCTTATGTTTGCTTCCTTAGCTATCCCCGCTAATCTAGGAAAGGAATCTCTCAAAATATTGTCACCCTAGACATCTGTCTCCCCAAAATGAATATTTTCCCCATCCCCAATTCGAAGCCTATCCCCTTCCTGAACTTTTTGCTTTAAAGATGCCACCGACTTCCATAAGTAAGAAGCACGATACAACGAAGAAGATTTGGTCCACCACCCGGATTTGTCAATCCCGCATTTCTTTTCTAGCAATCTCCTCCACCTAACTCCCCTCTCCACCCCAAACCTCTATACCCATTTCCCTAGCAATGCTAGATTCATCTCTTCTAACTTTCTCATACCCGCTCCTCGTTAGTTCCACGGTTTGTGCACACATCTCCCATCTCATAAGGTGAAACTTATGAGACACTTCTGATCCTTTCCAAAAGAAATCCCTCCTAAGTTTTCCAACTTTTTAAAGACTTCCTTAAGACATTTAAAAAGAGACATGAAACAAACTGGAAGGTTAGACATAGACGCTTGGATCCAAGTCAGTCTTCTGCCTGTAGATAAATATTTCGATTTGCATTTAAACATCTTCCTCTCACATCTCTCGATCACTATTAGAGGTGTACACGAGTTGAGCTGAGCCGAGCTTTGCCCAGCTCGTGCTCGACTCGGACTGCTTAAGTCTCAGCTCGTGCTCGGCTCGGCTTGGCCTTCGAGCTCGGAATAGCAGCTCTCAAGCCGAGTTTTCGAGTCGAGTTCGAGTTCGAGTCTTCGAGCCTGTTTTGAGTCTTCGAGCCAGTGGTCGCTGGTTGGACTTAATATACATTCAACAGGTCCGTCCAGCCAGTGGTTGCTGGTCGGATGGTTTCGTCCGGCCAGTGGTCGCTAGTTGGATGGGTTACACTACTTGGACGACTGGAAAAAATGGAGAGAGTGGAGGTCGGAGGATAGGACTCACTTTCGAAAGAAATGTCGCCAGACAGACGTTGGACGAACGAAATGCCACCGGACAAATGATGGACGAACGAAATGTAGCCAGACGGACGACCGATTTGGGTGATTTGGAAGGAGAAATGGGGCGATTTGGGGCGATTCGGGCAAAAGGGAGGGAGAACGGGTAGGGCTTTCTGGTTTGGGCGTACGGGTAGGTCGGGCGACTGGGTAGGGTTTTTTTTTTTTAAAAAAAACTTTATATATAACTTAAAGTCGAGTCGAGTCGAGTTTAATATCGAGTCGAGCCGAGTTGAGCTACATCCAACTCAAACTCGACTCGAAATGTTCCGAGCGCCCAAAATATGGCTCTACTCGGTTCGAACAGCGTTTCAATCCGAGTCGAGTCGAGCTTTTTCGAGCCAAGTCGAGCGAGTTACGGAGCTTAGGCTGCTCGTGTACAACTCTAATCACTATGCCCCACATGTGTTTGGCCGGTTTACTTAAGCATAATGGGAGGCCAAGATATGAACACAGGAAGGACCCCTTGCTACAATCAAATATCGATGCACAATTTTAGGTTTCTTCTGTAGAGAGCCGAACTCTGAGAATCTCGCTTTTACTGATGATCACCCTCAGATCGGAAACCGCCTCAAACGATACTATAATCGACCAAAGGTTTGCACTTTGAACTCATCTACATACTGGCAAGTTAAAACCTGCAAATTTTGACCTGTCCACCCCAAAGCCTTCCACCACCCTAACTCTTCTCCTCTCACCATCATTTTGCTAAGGGCTTCCATCACCGAGACAAAAAGGTAAGGAGACAACGGGTCGCCTTAACAGAGTCCTCTTGAAGCAGGGAAGAAGCCATTTGGCGAGCCATTAACCAGAATAGAGGATTTAGCCAATCTGACACACGATTAGATCCAACCTCGCCATTTTACCCCACAATCCAACCTCCCCAGCATATAATCTAGAAAATCCCAATCCACATGATTGTATGTTGCAAACTACTCATCGATCCCCCCTTCTCTTACAAGAATCAATACATTCATTCGCTAGCAAGGACCCATTAACCATCTGTCTACCCTCCACAAATGCTCCTTGAGCCGCCGAAATAACATCTCCCAACACCATCCGGAATTTGGAAGCCAACACCTTAGCCAAATCTTGTATGGGCCACCAATCAATTGATAGAGTGAAAGTCTTAAGACTTTCAACACTTCCTTTTTGGGAGCCAAGGCTATAAACATGGCTCCTAATTCTGCCGCAATGAAACATTTATCAAAGAATTTGTTCATAAAACAAAGCACATCTCCCCTTACCACCTCCCAAAGTTTCTGATAGAACACTATAGGGAAATCGTTGGGACCCGGGGCTTTATCGCCTCTCAAATCTGCCACTGCTTTCTTAACTTCTTCCTCTAAGAAAGGACTCTCCAAAGAATCTGCCACCTCAGCCAAAAGACCATCGAAGCATAAATCATCTAACAGGGGTCGACGCAAAGTGTCTTTAGACAATAGATCCTTATAGAACTCCTCTATGGCACCACAAATTTTTTCTTTCCCCTCTAACTTCATACCATCTTTGTGAAGAACTTTGATCTTATTCATGCGGGCTCTAGCACTAGCAATCGCATGAAAGAAGTTTGTATTCTTATCACATTCTTTAAGCCACAAAGCCCTCGATCTTTGACACCACTTAATCTCTTCCTCCTAAAGACATTTGACATAATAATTATAATAAGCCATCGAAATATATACTTCGGCCAAAAATAAGGAAATTCGGAGCTTCGGATGGGCCATAAAAGTGGGCCTAATTTCCGAAATCCAATCATTTTGGGCATTTACATCTAATTCTCTGCTTTTTGAGAGTAATCCAATTCACATGATTTTGTTGCATTTCATTTCATATTTATTACAATCAGTGTTCGAAATATCGGTATCGCATTACGTATCGCATTCTTGGGATACGGATACATATTGGTTATTGCATGGGATATATCGGTTGTATCGTGTAATGTATCGCTATTGTTGGAAACATGGGGAAACATTGGGAAATTGGTTAAATTTTCAATGAAACTTTGGTGATGGTTAAATAAGACATTAATACACACTTATAAATCAAAAACATTACAAAAAAACAAGTACACATAATAGGTTTCTTTGTGTGGGGTCCTAATCCATGTGTTGTCTAACTGAATTGATGCAAGTATATTCAATGTCTATTCATATAATTTATCAATGTAAGAAGACGCGTGGAAACCAAGGTGTGCCGTATCGGTATCGGTTGGCGTAACGGTGACCTCCAAAACCGATACGGATACGGGGGCGTAACGGCGATACGGGGGTTTTGTGTAACAGCGCAATTTTTTTTTTTTTGCCAAAAAAAATATGAAAAAATATGGATTAAAACCGGAATATTCTAAGCATTCCAAATATGCATTCATTTATAAATTGGAACATGTTTATGGTGGTGTAACGGTCCACTCTTTGGTGAGAAGTGTTGTATCGGATTGTCTGATGAATTTATGAACCAGAGAACCCTGAATTTGACTACAAAATTCATATATTTAATTTTCTACTATGATGAGTGTATGACCTATGTTAATAAAGATGATTTTATATTCTAACTAAAATACTAAACCCTAAGAAGCTC
>JAJHSJ010002597.1:0-29527 GCA_021015155.1 Magnolia officinalis
ACATATTTGGACAACAACATGTAATTGAAAGAATTAAAATATAAAAATTATTTGCCATGAGATTTATCCCAGGAATTTGTGTGGTGGACCACCCCAGTGGGCCCCAAAATGTCCAGACCTTTCCCATCATCAAATACCCCTTGCATGTGTCCTATTTAGGTGGATTTTAGGGCCACATGTCTAAGGATGGACCGCTATGGGCATCCAAGCTCCATGGTTGGTCTCGATTTTTTGTTGGCCTACAAAGTGAGCCACACATGCAATATCAGAATTCTATCATAAAGAAAAAATAAAGAATCGGCCACAAAAGGAGGGGCTCCGCTACATTGAGGCCCTCCCCTTCATCAATCACACCGTATATTCCTTCTATTCATATATTACAATAAAGATTCACCACATGCATGTCCTATATTCAAGATCAATGGTTGGGATGCCATCCCAACCATGATTATAAGGTCTAGATGATCTATCATGCCATGGAATCCAAATAATCCTCCACGATGGGGGCCCATAGAGGGAAAACCCCATGCATGGGCATGCATGCATCAAATAGGCCATTTGGCCACAACTAAGGGATGATGTAGGATCTCTACCATTGATTGGTGGGTCCTACACTTCCCATATATATATATAAATTTATGAACATGAAAATAGAAATCCTAAATCCTAGGAGTACACCCACCTTATATTGCCCCAAACTTGGATCTCCTAGCTCCTAGTGCACAAAGGGATCCATATCAATGGGTGAGATTGGATTTAGACGATTAGATTTAGACGATTAGAGAGGAAATGAGGCTAGAATGGGGTGGACGTCCCACCCCTCTTGCTTGGAGATAATGGGAATGAGAATGAGATAAGAGAGAGAGGAGTAGAGAGAATGAGAGAGAAGGAGAGAGAAATCTCTTTTAAGCTAAGTAATCATTTCTCTCTTACCTTGATTAGAGAAGAATGATGATTGCGATTGGGAGATACAACCAAAGTTATAGGGTTAGTAGGTTTTATAGGCTTGTGGGTAATGTTTAGAGGTAGGTGGTGTAGGAATAGGGCTTAAGTAGTGTGTGTAGTGTGTTGGAAATAGTGCCAAGATATGTGACCTACCTAGAAATTCGTGCACACTATCCCTTGGTGGGCCATATGACCATGATCAAGAGCCAAAAATGAAATGCACACAACTTATGATCTACACATCGAATGGATGCACAAGACGCAACATCGGAACCGTAACGGCGATGCGAACAAGATGGCACAGGTTTCGGCTCAATCCAAGTCGGGTCTACGTGACCAGACTTAAGGATGACCGCAAACACTATCCAATGGTTGCGGGTCGCCGGAATTCGACCAGTAGGACCGCAGGACCAAGATGAACGAGATGCATACTCACACACACATGCACACATGCAAACTCGGGTCGGGTCTCACAAGGCGTAATAGTAAGGATTGGGTTGAGTAACTTGAATTAAACTTGATTGGCTCAAGAAGCTGTGATTAGGACTGGATTGGATTAGACTAGGGCTAGACTCTTCCCTATAACTATTTCCTCTCATTGGTGGAGGGATGAGATGGCTAGGCTAAGGAGGCTTGAGAAGTGGCTTGAGTGGATGAGGATGTTTGAAACGAGAAGGGATTAATGAAATGTGAAGGGAGGAGAGTTATTTATAGCATCTCAACCTGATTTTCTTGTAATTTTTATAAAGCTCGGGTTAGAAAGGGTTTGGAGGATTGATATTTGAGATTGCCACATTGTAAATCCATAAGGGTTGGATTGGATGTCATATAGTATAAATTTGGGCTCAAGGGAGGGGCATGGAAGTTGCCACATCCCCCCCCCCCCCCCCCCCCCCCCCCCCCCCCCCCCCCCCCCCCCCCCCTGTGTACTCTCACTAAGCTTTGGAAGTGGGCTTGGACTAAGATGGAGCTTGGTTTTAGCTTTGAGAAGGTAAGTTAACTGGGTAGGTTGACTTGGTGGGTTTGACTAAATGAGTTGACTTGCTGGGTCGACTTGATGAGTTGAGTTTTTTCTAAAGTTGGGTTTTAGGGTTAGGTTTTTGTCGGGTTTGTCTGACTAGGTTTCTAGGGTTTAGGCCTCTAGGGTTTTGGATTATGATTTAGGGTTCAGGGTTTGGCTTAAGATTTACGGTCTAGATTAGGTTTAGGGTTTGGATTAAGGTTTGGCTTAAGGTTTATGGTTTGGATCAGGCTTTAGGATTTCAATTAGGTTTTGTCCAATCTTGATCAACTTATCAACATGGGGTGAGGTGTCTTCATATATTTAAGGTCCAGCCAACTTAGATGCTTGTGAATAATTGATACAATGGATACGGGATTTATTTTGCCACCGAAAAAGAGGAGTTATGGCTAGGATGGGCCTTACCATGGTGGTTGTGTGAAATCCAACACAACCACAAGGCATGTCACTCCATGTTAGGCCTAGGGCCATAAATCATTCCCATCCATGATTCAGCTGGACACACAATTAGAAACAATATAATGGCTTGTGGCTAAGATAGGCCCCACCAAGTGTCTGTATTTAATCCACCATGAAACACAATGTGTGTCACCCCCTGTTAGGATCAAGGTCCATAACTAATTCTCATTTTTTATTCGACCTGACCACATGATTGAAAACAATGTATTGAACAATGCTCACCCTCCAAACTATTTATGCAACCTGCTTGAATCATAGATGTGCATGATTTTTAGGCTCCAAGACTATGTCTTGGTATGGAGTTTAATGATTGGAGTTGATTTCATGTTGTGGTGTGGCCCACCGTAGCTTCTTATTTTTGGCCTCAGGTGAAATTGACCAACATGATACGTCACATGGACATTGAGTTGGGCCACAAAGCTTCTGGTTATTGGGGCAATAAACGCAATATTTTATGATAGGGATAAATCTTGTTATGGCCAATTTCTTGACTCATGAATGTTTAGTAAGATTTAAAAAAGATATGCTTGTCTCCCAATGTCATGGGAAACCTATGTTGGCAATAAAATATATAAAAGATAATTATAAACTAGCTAATGATTTTAATATTTAGGAAGCGTGGGTACAATAATAATAATAATAATAATAATAATTTATTTTAAATATATTTTGCAACAAAATTGCAAAAAATTAGAAGTAGCCAGATGTTGCAAATACCATGATACTACCACAATAATATTGTTTGAACCATATATACAAATCACGGCCGTATTTGCCTTACTGTTTTACACTACCGAGCTACAAGCCTAACCCACGGGTAGGGGTGTGAATGCGTTCGATTAGAGTCTAACTAAGCTTTGTTCGCATGGGTCCTTACTCTTGTCCCAGTGGTAGATTTACAAGAGTTTCAACTCCAGGTCAGGGGTTCGAATATCCAAAGTGTTAATATCTGGCTCAAATTCAGCTAGAATTGTTTATGTAAGGCCCAAGTGGTCCGTTGGAAGCATGAGAATCCAACCGTCCTGAGGGTGGGCCACGCGGATCTCAATATGCCAACCCGGCCCATTAACAGCCCCTACCTGCACGATTGAAACCCGCGTATAGCGTATAAAAACACGGGTAACGGTTCTTATAATTCCGCTTGAATAAAATACCCATCTCACACTCTCTCTCTTCGCAGCTTCACGAGCGGGATATGAAATGGCAATGGCAACGGCAACTGCAGCAGCTGCAGTTCCCGTATTCAACCTCGCTCCTGGTTTGAAGGTTTCCAGACTCTGCTTAGGTCTTCTCCCTCATTTCCCTCTTTCCCCTTCTCTTCCCTCCATTTCCCCCCTCTTGCCCTTCCCTTCTTACATTACTTCTTTTGAAATTCTGCTCTTCTCTTCAGGAACGATGACATTCGGAGAGCAGAACTCTTTGCAGCAGTCCTTCGATCTTCTCGATCAGGCCCTCGACGCTGGAATCAACTTCTTCGACACCGCTGAAATGTTTTCTTCCTGACCTTTTTGCCCTTTCCTCCCTCCCTCCTCTCTCTCTGTCTACGAAGAAAATTGAAATTTATCCTTTTCTTTTAGGTATCCGGTGCCGCAGCGTGCAGCAACGCACGGGAGGAGCGAAGAGTATGTCGGCCGCTGGATCAAAGACCGGAAGATTCCACGCGATCACATCATCTTGTCTACGAAGGTCGTTCTCTTACCAGGGGTATACCGAGTCAGTATGCCGCATGCCTCTTCCCATACAAAGACGGTTGGCGGGAATTTCAAACCTGAGTGTGGATTTTAAAAGCCGTTGTCGAAGTACCTGTGGGATTCCCGCCTGCTGTCTTTGGACAGTGGGAGATGTTATGCATAAAATCTGGTAAATTTTCATTTTTTATTAATGTTTTTATTGCTGCCGTTGATGTATACTTTGATTCTTACAATTGAAGCAAGGTTTATGTTGTAGCAGCTGTTGTAATGGTTCCACCTGTACGTAAGGAGGCTGATATTGTTGTTGTTGTTGTCATCATTGTTGTCGTTGTCATTGTCATCGACTCATCGTTACAGTTAGGGGGCACTACGCTGTGTCTGGATCCTGGGCATGGGATTGGTTGATATTGTTGTTGTTGTTGTTGTCGTTGTCGTCGTCCTCGTCGTTGTCATTGTTACAGTTAGGGGGGCGCTATGTTGTGTCTGGATCCTGGCCTTTCAATTGTCCAATTTATCAATCTGGACCATCCAATTAGTCCAGTCCACTGTTCATGTTCCACTTTGGGAAAGTCACACCTAACGGATGAATGTCCTGCAATAGAAAGTTCAATCATCAATTTGAGCCATCCATTTGGTAAGTACTACCTTGGATTGCCAGTGATTTTCAAGAATCATTTCGGTCATAGCCATCCTCTGCATTGGAAAACAGAATGTTATTAATGAAGGATGACTTTTAGATGGGTAGGGTCATCTGACTGGTGTGAAATTCCATGAAGAATGGGCTGAGCAGAATGGACGGTCCAGATCACGTGGTTCTACTGTTCATGTGTTCAAATGCAACTAGGTGAATTGTAAGTTATGGTCAATGATAACTGGAGCATCTCTCTTTTTAATGATGTTGTAATATGTATACATTGATTTACCAAAAAAAGTATAATAACAGCCACCATACTGTTGCAGTGGGTCTTATACTGAGATAACTGCCTACATTTTAGACCAAATAATCTGGGAAAAGGAACCAATGATAACATCTATCATGACCATCATAACATCCTGGTTCGTAACAGCTTCGGCAGGTGGTTGGTAAAGTAAAATAAAAAAAGAGAAAAAGAAAAAGAAAACAGTTTCAGCAGGTAACCGTCATGCATGCCATTCTAAAAACCTTGAATTGAAGTTTGATATGCTATACTTCCATGGTTTATTTTCAATATCTAATGGTCATCCAAGCTCTTTCATGTGTATGGCTTTGATGGCCTTTTCAATGCCAAGTGGAATTCAATATATTTGATAAGATATTTTTGTATGGTTTAACTGTGACAATGTCATTGGTTATTCTATAATTTGCAGTTTTTGCGTATGTTTCACTGTTGTTGCTTGATTGGATCAGTGTGCTCCACCCATATAGGTTACTGGGCCATCTGGGCAGATGACTTGGATTCGCGGTGGCCCCAAGTCCTTGGATGCTGACAACATCTCAGAGGCCATTGATGATAGGTTGGATCTATTTATCCTGTCACTTCTCTCCACACACTACATGAATATGGGATGAGTGAGTTCTATGCAATACAAAGTGGGAATTTAAGCCAAATTGTAGAAAAGCAAGTATAGGCCGTCCTTATGAGATTTGCGGATCAAAGATCTTCTCCACATAGAAAATTACTTGCAAGGAATCAAGAATGCATAAAATAGATAGAATAATAGATAACCATTCAAAAGTAAAAAGAATATAAAAAAAGGGCAAGAAGAGATGGGACCAGGGCATCACGCCCATCAACATTAACCCATCAAAGGTTTAAGGAAGAGGTCTTCATTCATTCAAAATAAACATCTCTATGGTCATACGTATGGCCTTGTATGTCCACAAGTCAAATGGACAGCCTTAGGGCCAAAATCATGCGTTGGCCTTGTGGCCCATTTTGGACCTCCTGGTTGTTATTTTTATGATCTGGATGCATCAATGCTACAGTTGACAGTTTATTTATCTGTATTTGGAGACTTTTTTTGAATGGCACGTGGATCATGTATCTGAAGACATTGATTAATTAATTTTGAATTGATGCAGTTTATTACGATTGCGAACAGATTACATTGATCTTCATCAGATACATTGGCCTGATCGGTATGTATGTTTTTCTAATTTTTATTTGAGGAACTTTTAGTATATATAGGGTGGTAATGCAGATAAACAATAACTATTTGGAAAGCATGGAGCAGACTTCTATTTTTCGCCAGCCACTCCTTTTTCCCCCCTTCTCCACTGTTTTCTTACTTGAGATTTTTTGTGCTGTTGCTTGTAGCTATGTTCCTATGTTTGGAGAAACTGAGTATGATCCAAGCCGGCAATTCAGTTCGGTACCTATGGATGAACAACTTGAGGCTCTTGGAAAAGCCATTGAAGCTGGTAAGGTATGCTAATGGAATTGTGAGTTTGACCTCTATAGTTCATGAAATGGTTCTGACTAACTCAGCAATTCTTCTTTAGATCAGATATGTCGGGCTCAGTAACGAGACTCCATATGGTGTGATGAAGTTCCTTCAGCTTGCTAATGATGTTGTTCACCATCCTAGGATAGTTTCAGTTCAGGTATGCATTCATTGGGGTTCAGTTCTGTGATGCATGTCATCCTTTGCTTCTGTTTATCGTTTTCGAGACAGCTGCTTTACACGTGGTTTTTTGCTTGTGTAATTCTAATATTTTCATGATAGAACTCCTACAGCCTGCTATGCCGGAATTTTGATTGTGGATTGGCTGAATGCTGCCACCATGAGAGGTAAGATGATTCATGTGTAAGTTGGATTGTGCTTTAGCTTTATATTTCGAAATAATAATGTAGTCCTCTTCTTTCAAGTCCTTTGCTTATCAGCATGTTAGCTGTTGCATTTTCATGTACATGTTTGAGCATGATAATGATGATATTGCAAGATCTAATCTGTATATGCTTTTATTTTTTTATGGATGAATCAATATCTTCTTCCTCTTGAGTAATTAGAAACATTTTGTCCAGTTTCTAGGTGCTCTTTTAGCAGTGTAAAAGAACATATAATATTTGATGATTGTCTAAACATTTACTACAGAACTGATTTCAGTCATGCTCAAGTGCATTTTAGATAAAGTTGTCAATTCTAGGGCCATCCAGTCGGGCCTTGGGGTTTGCCCGTTATGGGACAAGCTGATTCCTAGATCTTCGAGTTGGTCAGGGTTAAATGTTCGGGCCCAACTAGTAACTGGGCTGGCTCAGGTTGGGTTCATTGGTCCGTCGGGTTGGATTAGGCCTAGGCCATGACATTGTGCATTGGGGGGGGGGGGGGGGGGGGGTGGGGGGGGGGGGGGTGTCCATCATAATGTGGATGTCGGTCAGTAGCCGTATTGGATATGTGATATGGGGCTGTATCGGCCCAATACGGAAAAATTGGCCCGTACACAAGGTGTTCCATATCCGTTGGATATGGATGTAACGGCCAACGCGTATAGGTAACGGCCATGACCGTACATGATACAGGGGCGAAATGGTGCAGTTGATTTTTTTAGACCGGATCGGCTATTATGGTGGCCATTAAAGCCGTTACGGGCATAAATCATTACCCTCGTAACGGTTAAAAAATGGCTTTTTAAAAAAAAAAACTTTTCTCATTCTAAAAACTGTCATAGATAATTTTACAATAGATTTCGACCACTCTTACGATTAAAATCGTAGATAGAAGTGGTTTAAGCGAATAGAAGCTTCGAGAGACATTTTTTTTTTTTTAAATTTGAAAAAGTAGTATTTATGCATTTTTTTTTTCTAATTTCTTGTTCTAATGCTTGATCGTTGTGTAAACATTAGAGACATATAACCATGTTCACAAATTTACTAGACAACTCGATACAATACCTTCACCAAAGAGTGGACTTTTATACTATCATAAACGTGTTTAAAACAAAAAAAAAAAATGAATACATATTGGGAATATTTACTTTATTCTGAACTTTATAGATATTTTTCAGAATTTTTTCCTGCAAAAGAAAATTTTAAACTATTATAGGGGTCGTAATGGTCATTATGCCCCCCCGTATCATCCATTATGACCAATACCCATATCACCATGTTTGAAGTATTGATATTGCTACAAGTTTCGTTGGCCAGGGATATGGAAACATTATCGATATCATCGATAATATTGCCAATAACCGGAAATGCAAGAAAGCATTGGAGAAACATGAGGAAAACAGTGGAATTTTTTAGTAAAACTTCAGGAGATGCTAAAATACACATTTGCATATTTAGGAATAAAAAAATTGCAAAAATAATACATGCATAATTTCTCATTTGGGCTTAAAAGCATATGTTGTCGTTAGAAATTAGTCCAACCATCCTATTCATCCCATCTATCTATCCAACCATCCAGTGTTTTAAATATCGACGATATCGACCGATCTATCCCACTATATATCTTGTATCCCACCCGTGCGATACGAAACACACAAGTAGTGGGATATATCCCCCATGTTCGATCCGGTGAGCTTTTTTTTTTTTGTAAAAAAAAGAAATAATATTTTCGATCCTTTTTTCTAGAAATCATGTTAAATCAGTGTCAAATTATTACAAATCCATGATTTTTCATGTTTTGTACGAAAAATCATGGATTGAGAGCTTCAATTTCGAGATTTAGAGGAGAAGGGCCGAGTTGCGGAAAATTGAAAAATGATCAAAATCAAACATGTAGCCTAATCTAGTGATTCTTCTTTTGCTTTTGAATGTATTGCTTGTGTTTTCACATGTCTTTTTACAATTATAAATTATATGAAGACTTTTAATTTACTTGCATCAATTTAGTTACACAACACATAAATTAGGACCCCATACAAAGAAAACCTATCACGTGCACTTGTTTTTTGTAGTGTTTTGATTTGTAAGTGTGTATCGATGTCTTTTTTAACAATCACTGAAATTTCATTGAAAAAATTGACCAATTTCCAATGTTTCCCCAGGTTTCCAACAACAACGATACATTATGTCATACAACCGATATATCCCATGCGATAACCGATATGTATCCATATCCCAAGGGTGCGATACGTAATGCGATACCGATATTTAGAACACTGCAACCATCCCATCTATCCATCCAAACAATCATCGGAATTTTATAATATCGACAACACATGATATTTCGCCGAGAAATCATCAACAACTAGAAAGGAAAAGAAAGATTGTGGTCAAAATATCTCCCATGTTGTGATAACGATAATATCATTGACAAATTGAACATCGCATACAACCATGCATGTATAAAAAAATATGAAACGAAAATTTTTAATAAACAAAATTTTGGTGATATTAATTCATTAACGACATTATCGAAATATCGTCGATACACTGGCGATATAAGTAACACCTTTCAACAGTAAAAAAGTATTGGTAATAATGATACATTTGGGAATAAAATTGACACCTAGAATTTACACAGTTGAAAATATTGGCAATAAATTGGCAATATTGATACATAGGCGATACTTGCGATACATCGCCGATACCTATAATTTTTTATACTACCAGCGTTATTGGTATCGCTACCTATCTTCTCGGTATCGCTAAGCTCGAGATAGGGATAATATTGAGGATATTTAGATAATATCGGGGATACTTTGAACAATGCGTATCGGTAATGGTGGTGACCGTTACAACCGCTATTACTGATACAAAATACATTGCCCGTATGGCTTGTATTTGTTGATATGGGACCGATATGTCTGATACAGGCAGATACGCTCATGAAAGCCCAATTAATTTTTTATTTTTTTGAAAATTTCACTCATGTCTCTTCTTCTTTCTTCATTTAAACCATGAAGGAAGCTTAAAAATTTACTTCAAGCTAGATCTAGACCTATTTTGGGATCAAAACAAATGGTTTGAATGTGATTTGACAAATCGATGCGAAGTGGACTATTATGGAAAAAATTGGAAAGAAGGGTAAACCTTGACTTTCTTTTTGGTATTTTTATCCTCTTGTTGTTATATTCAATGTAATGGGTCTTAATTCACCAAATCATGCTTGATTTGTATTCAATTAGGGCCCATTCAGTTGATTTTCAAAAAATCGAACTGACTGACAACATTCTCTTCAAAGAATGATCCGATACACACCATCATAGCATGGCCAAAATACAAATAAAAATACAAATAAAAGTATTAGATTCTTGAATATCCTATTATTCTCTTTTTTCCCTTATATTTTCCTTAATTCTTTGGCCTTAAAAAAAAAAACTGATATGGGCCGATATGGTCTGATACAAACCGAGATATCGATACGTGATGTCCGTATCATATTGTTTTTTGGCTTGGAACTTTGCGAAGTCATGCCTAAGATCTCTAATTTCACTTTGTAAGGTCCACCTGAGTTTTGGAAGGGCTTGAAATTTGGCCAACCCCTTCATCCAAACGGGATGCACACATTGAATGGGTCGGATGTCAGACAAAAAAAATTTGATGTCATCCCTAGCTAAGACACATCATATACTACTTGACCTGACCACAAGCTATGCGAATGTTCTGCCATATGTATATAATGTTGTCAAATGGCATATGTGATCTCGTGCAATCCAAGGGGGCTATGCACTTATGTGATGGCCCAACCCCCCAAATAAATCTTCTTTTTTGAAAAAAATTAAAAAAAGAAAATATTGAATTATGAAAAATTATGTCAAAATACTACAAGGAAGGGAATTGTTTTTTATAGTTCTATTAGACCATTAGACTATGTCAAGTCAACTAACAGTAACTCAAATGAATGCATATATAAAAAATGTGCAAAAACAACATATAAATTTTGTTAATGTCATTTTAAGAGAGCATGAGAGTAATAGTGAGAGAGAGTAACAGAGCAAAAGAGTTAAGAGACGAGAGAGAGAGCATACTATGCGATCGCATAAGCCCCAATTACACAATAACCGCATATTGCTACCATGGCATATGTGATCCACTGGTCCAAAATGGCATATGCGATGGGATAATTGGTTATGCAATCACATATTGCAACACTATATGTATATTTAGATATGTGATTATTCTCCCATATGTATATCTAGAGTGCCGATCCCATTTAGTTGTGATAGGGCTTTGATGATTATGTATGTCTAGAATCTAGACATTCTTGACTGTATTCTAAGACATGATGACATATCTCCTGAATGGCAACTCTAGCAAGTTTGTTTTTTTTTTTTTTTCCCTAAGTGGAGATTACCCCTTGTCATGTGTACTGCATTATATTTGAGTGCTGGTGATTAATCTACCTTGCCTTTACAAACTAAGTCGTATATTTTTCTGTTCTTTTTTTATTTACTTATTTTTTTATGAATTGGGTTTCTGATTTACATATGAAACTTTCAGAATTAGCTTATTGGCGTACAGTCCTTTGGCCATGGGCATACTTTCTGGGAAGTACTTCTCACCAGATGGGGGTCCTCCTGATTCACGAATGAATCTTTTTAGAGGTTCAAGCCATAACATATGATACAAATTATGTTCAATTTGGTTCTGCTTTATTTATTTGATTGTTGCATTTCTATACGTCTTTCTTTCTAGGGAGGTATTCTGAAGGGGAGTCCAGATACAAACTGTCCAGTGACAGTGTAAAGGCTGCTACCAAGGTATTTAATCTGTTGAACCCTCAAATGTTAATCAGCAATCAACTTGTTAAAGTCTCCAAAGAAAGGAGAAAAGAAACAAAGGTAGGCCTGAAGCATTTTTTTATTGATATTGTGAAATGCCAAAAAAGACAATCTGTCCAATTTGTGGTTGGTCCTCTATGCCAGTGGTTAGATTGAAGTATTAACATTTGAAGTCATCAAGTATAATACTAGCTTGTCCACCAAAAGGGAAAAAACATCATCATCTAAGCCTTATCCTAATTAATTCTGGTTGATCACATGAATCTTGTTCTGCCATTCCTCTCTATCAAGGGCCATACCTTCAGTTAGTCCGTAGGTCATCAAGTCTTTTCTTACTACCTCCATCCACGTCCTTTTGGGCCTTCCCCTTGCCCTTTTAGAGTCGTTGACTTGTATGAATTCACTCCTAACCAACACAGTTCTTTGTCTTTATTGCACACAACCAAACCCTGTAAAGTCTACTTCCCTTCATCTTATTACGTATTGGTGCTACCTCTTAAGTTTTATTGAATGCATTCATTTCTAATTGTATCCTTCCTCGTCTTGCCACTCATCTATCTCAACATTCTCATTTCAGCTACACTCATCCTATGACTGATCATATAGCCATCATATAAACTTTCCTTTTCAGTTTAAGTGGTACACGATGATCACATAAAACTTTTGAAGCACATCTCCATTTCTTCTATCTAGCTTGAATTCTATCCATTGAAATACTCTTTTTCATTGTTCTTAGTTCATTTTCAAATTGTGATGGTCGCAATCATCCATTCAATGTAAGTTTCTTGCTACGGGCTTTATAGCATATATTCCACAACATGGACCGTTTAGATCATCAAACCACTGGGCGTGTGGGCCCCAATGTCTAGTGACATATGCTAAATCTTGAGTCACCAGAGAAGCAAAATAAAATGTTATGTCTTGCGGCCACATGACAGGAAACTTCCCTACTCTCCCCCCTTCTCCCTCCCTCTCTCTCTCTCTCTCTCTCTCTCTCTCTCTCTTGTTCGCTTGCTCTCAAGTTAAGACAACAAGAGAAGAAAATGAATAAAATGAAGAGTCCAATCCAACCCAGCCCAACTTGACCAATCCAACTCGATTTGACCCAACCTGAGATGGGTTAGGGTTGAATATATGATAACTCGGGTTGGGGCTTGGTTGGGTCGGGTCATGGGTTAACCCATTTTGAAGTTGTGTTGGGCTTGGGTTGACTTTCAACTTGACCCATCCACCCTAAGTTGGCACCATATTTAGAACTATGAAAATGGGACTTATGAAGCAGAGAGATGCACCGCAAACCCTAACCCATCTCTCACATTTATAGTATCCAAAACCATGTACCCAATGCGCGGAGGGCCTTTTGGGCCTACAATGTGGGCTGGGGCCATTATTCACATACTCATTACTATCTTGCTGTCAATTCATCTCAACCTTGTTGCCTATTCAACTGCATACAAATGTATTCAACTTAACCCTGATTTATGTTCTTTTCAACACTCCCCCTCAAGCTAAAGCATATACATACGTACGTACGTATGTACGTACATAATGCCTAGCTAGCCAATGAGAAATGAAACTGATTATGTGCTAAAGATTTAGTTAAAAACATCAGCATGTTGGATTTTTGAGTTTACATATTTCGTGAAGACTTCTTTGGAGGCAATTTTCTCACTAATAAAAAGGTAGTAAACTTTATATATTTTGTCTTCTCATGGAATATGGGATTGTTAGCAATATAAGCTGCAACTTGATTATCATAATAGTGGCATTGTTCCTACCCATATTAGCATGCATGAGGCATGGCCTATAGCTCTGTACTCGCATAAGGCATGACCCATAGCTTTGTATTCTTTCTCTACAGTAGATAGAGCTGGGCATCGAGTCGAGTTACACGGAGTTAGGGCTGACCCGACTCGATCCGGTTTTTGAAATAGACCTGACCCGAACTCGACCCGAACTCGGTACTGAGTCCAGCATGCCTGACTCAATTCGAGTCTGGGCCTGGCCTGGACTAATGTAGATCGAGTTCGACCCGGTCACAAGTATCGAGTCGGGTCGATTCGGCACTGAGTCGGTCAGGTGCAACGGGTATCCACGGGATGAAATCACAACTCAAAACCTAGGTGCACTTGCGAGAATTGCAGCCTCTCCATCAACTACACGGCATCTCAGATTTGAAATGTCAGATTTGAGTTATTATATGTATATATATGTACGAGTCGAGTTTCGGATCAAGTCGAATTAGTACCGAGTTGGATTTCGGGTCGAGTCGAGTTACTGGGTGACCTGAACTCGACTCGGTTTGAGTTTGGATCAGGGTGTCTCGTATCCGTTACAATACAGCCGTAGGGGTGCACACGGGACAGTTCGGTTCGGTTTTGGGGTGAAACCGGAACTGAACTGTTCCTAACGGTTCTGCAAATATTGGAACCAGAGCTAGACCGTTAGCATCCTAGAACCGAACCGGAACCGGACCGTGAAGAACGGTTTAGTCCCGGATCGGATCCACGGTTATGGGCTTTTAAAAATCCAACCCAGTTAGTTGATTTGAAAAAACAAAAAAGAAGATGAAACAGAAGGAAAAGAATAATCTGCCCCAATAGCAAAAAAAAGGCTAGGATCTTCCACCTGAAAGATGGGTTAGAAAACTTCAACCAAGCTTTTCAGAGTTGTACATTTGTTTCTCGTGGAAGCTCTGCTACTTCTCCATCATTATGACCAACAAAAAAGGACTACCCAAGAATGGGATTCCGCTGGAGGTGGCAGTGAAAACCCAGATTTTTTTTTTGAAGAAATGAATCCAGAGCATGGTAATCAATGCTTATGATGAACAAAGCAAAATTGAATAGGTATGGGCTCAAAACTGATGGTTTTCAGGAACACAGGTCAAAAATGATAAAAATTAAAAGAAAACAAAAATAACCTTCTTTCTCTCCTTTCAAAGAGAGAACCCTATTCCAATATCAAAACACCATGTTTCTCTATTCATTCTCGGAACCCATAAATTATCGTGCTATCTCACAAAAGCCCCAAAATCAACCATTTTCACAATCTCAGCCCTGTTCAAAATATTGAAGCAGAGGAATTAAAAAATATATATAGAAATACCCAATTGCCTTGAAATCCTAATTTCTAGATTCGTAGCTCAGAACCCATGTTTCAATGGAATTCTAAATATAGAAATTGCAACAGGCAACAATGATTTTAAAGCAGAATTGAGAAAACAGAAAACCCATGTTTTATTTTTATTTTTATTTTTTTATTTTTTTTTATTTATGAATTTCCAAAACCAGAAACTAATATAATTGTAGCTAACCCTTGGTACTTCAAAGGAAAATATAATACTGCAACATTTATGGCCAAATTATAGTTCAAAGAAGAAAGTAAAGACTACGGTTCTACGGTTCGGTTAACGGTTCGGATCAACGGTTCGGTTAACGGTTCGGATCAACAGTTCGGTTCGGTTCTACAGGACCCTAAACCGGAACCGATCCGTAATCAACGGTTTTCAAAATTTGGGAACCGGAACTGGACCGATCCAACGGTTCCGGTGCGGGGTTCCAACGGTTAAATGTGCACCCCTATACATGTATTGGCCGATACGTAACGGTAATGACCGACACCGTTACGCGATACGGGGTCGAAACGGGCACCCCTCGATTCTGTGACCGTAACGGTTGTTACGAGCCTAAAGAAAATAGGAAAAAAAGAAAAAAAGAAAAAAGGAAAAAAAAAACATACCTCCTTTTTTTTTTTTTTTCTTTCTTTCTTTTCTTCTCCTCCTCCTCCTCCTCCTTCTTCTTCCTCTTCTTCTTCTTCTTGGACTGCTGCGGCTGCGGCCGCAGCTGCGGATTCTTCTTCTCTCTCTCTCTCTCTCTCTCTCTCTCTCTCTCTCTCTTCTTTCCCTCTTTTCTTTTCGGTTTCCCTCTCCCTCTCTTCTTTTTCATTTCTGGCATCGAAAACGGAATGGACTAGCCACGCACTTATTTTTATTTATTTATTTATTATTATTTTTTGTGTTCTGCCGTGCACGCTGAACAATGCACTTGCATTGTTTTGTTACACGGGTCTGCTGTAATGTTTATTTTCCATCTAACCTGTTAATTAGGTCACACTGACGTGGATGAAGGGAAAACACACATGTCAACTTGATCTAAAACTTTTGTAGCCCCCAATAAATTTTTAATGGTGGACGTTTAATTATAGTTGTTTCTTATGGTGCGGTCCACCCGAGCTTTGGATCTGCCTCATTTTTGGGCTCATGCCCTAAAATTATTTGGCAAAATGGATGGATGGTGTGGATATAACACATTCACATGGTGGGGCCCAAAAAACTTTGACAGTCATGTGCTACACTTCACATCCGAGTCCCGCCTAATTCGGGCCCTTAAAAAATTGTACACGAGACATGTATTAACTTATAATTTACCAATTAAATTATGAACTGTAGTTGCTAACTTAGAATGCCAAAATCAAATTGTTTGAATAGTTTTCATTATTAATTTGTGGACGCTTATTTTTTAAAATAGGGCCTTTTGATTTTTTCATGATTCACTATCTAATAAATGTCCACCAATTCAGAAGTGGGATAATGCCAATAAATTGCATGAATCTGAGGCTGATTTGGGGCATGGATTGGTCCTCCAAGTCAACCCCAAATTGGCAACGCCATCTACCTGAATTTAATTTCATTTTTTTAAAGAACGATTGGGAGAAATGATATCAAATTGTTAAGTATATAAATTATATATTTAGAAAATTAAATATATGAATTTTGTAGTCAAATTTAGGTTATCTGGTTCATAGATTCATTAGACAGTCCGATACAACTTCTCACCAAAGAGTAGACCGTTACACCACCATAAACATGTTCCAATTTATAAATGAATACATATTTGGAATGCTTAGAATATTCCGGATTTAATCCATATTTTTTCATATTTTTTTGGCAAAAAAAAAAAAAAAATGCACCGTTACGGGCCGTTACGCCCCCGTATCGCCGTTATACCCTCGTATTCGTATTGGTATCGGAGGGCACCGTTATGCCAACCAATACCGATACAGGATACCTCGGTTTGGATTGGATGAAGTCTACTCGTTCGGATTGACTAACCCACTCAGTTCGGATTGAGTCGGATTTGAACGAGTCAAACGAGTCGAGTCGTCCCGTGCCCAGCTTTACTCTACTGACAACCACATTCTATTTTTTTTGCTTTTCCACGTTATCTGGTTGCCTCCAACATAGTTGCAATAGCTGAAAGTGGATTTCCTATTAGTTATAGAACTTGCCCAATCGGCATCAACATATGATTCGATCCAAAGGTGACCATGATATCGATATATTAGCTCTAATCTTGGGTCTCATTTCAAGTAACATAGAATACAAAGTACTTCTTCCTAGTGCTGTGTGCTTAGCTGATTCGTGAATCAGCTTACCATTCCAATAAAAAATGATATATCAGGTCTGACAACAGTAAGGTAGATGAGTTTTCCAAGAAGTCTTATGTATTTTTCTAAATCATTAATGAACTGTCCTTTATTGTCAGACATTTTATTGTTGGGCTCCATTGCTGTGTCGCTTGGCTTGCACCCTAACATTGTAGTTTCTTTCAACAAGTTTAACACACACTCCCATTGAGATAAATAGATTTCTGATGCTAATTGAGCCACTTCAATTTCGAGTAAGTTATGGAAAGGGCCAAGGTCCTAAGTTTGGAGCTGATTCTGGATATGAGCCTTATACGCCAACAAAATCACTCTCTGTGATGATGATATCATCTGTAAACCACAATTGCAACCATCCCTCTGTGACTATGCTTCACAGATACGAGTGATCAACACGACATCTGTGAAAGCTAAGTTGATTAGTACCTTGCTAAAATTTTCAAACCAGGCCTAGAGAGTGTTTTATGCCATTAATGGCCTTATGAAGTTTATAAACTTTCCTATTCTTCCCTGGAGCAAAAAACCGAGGAAGTTGCTCCATATAAACTTCTTCAGTTAGCGCATCATTTAGAAAAGCATTTTTGACATCCAGTTGGTATAACGGCCAAGACCTATTTGTTGTTGCAGAAATCAACACGCGAATAAAGTTCAATTTTGCAAACAGGAGAATGTTTCTTCATAGTCTAAGCCTTGTGTTTAAGTATATCGTTTCTCTACCAATCGTGCTTTCAGATGCTCAATTGAGTCATCAGGCAAGTATTTGATGGTGAAAACCCAACGGCAATTCACTAAATATTTACCATCAGGTAAAATGACCAGTTTCTAAGTACCAATCCAGTGCATAGCGGCAATTTCTTCTTCTATAACTCTTCGCTACCCAGGGTGAGCTAACGCCTCATGATGGGATGTAGGAATGACCACCTATTGACAAGGATATGGCAAAGGTACGAGCGGATGGAAGCAGGTGATGGTATGAAACAAATTTAGAGATTGGGCGAGGAGTACATGAGTGACTGAGTGCCTTTACAAAAGACAATCGGGATGTCTAGGTTAGAAGTTGTTGGGGATGCTTTAGGATTCCTTGCTAAAGGAGATGGGGATTGGTGTGGAACGGGGATTGTAGGAATGGTCCTGATAGGTGATGCCGACTCGTTTGGAGGTTGGGGAATGGCTGGTGGAGGGGGAACATAAGGACGAGGAATGGGAGTGAGGTTTTCTCCTAAGTAGCAATCCCCCCCCCCCCCCCCCCCCCCCCCCCCCCCCCCCCCCCCAAGAATGGTATATCTGCTTAGAAGGCTACATCTGCACTAACCAATTGCTGATTATGTGAGATACCCTTTTTGACTGCGAGAATATTCCAAGAAGACACATTTAATGACACGGGCATCAAGTTTTTTAGAACCAGGCTATAAGTAATGGACAATGGCAATGTATCCAAATACTCATGGGGAAAGAGAAAAGGGTGCAGTTTCAGGATATAACACTGAAAAGGGAGTTCTACCATTAAGAATGGAGGAGATCATCCGATTAATAAGCTGACATGCTGTAAGAATCGCAAAACTCTGAAAGCATTTTGGAACGTCCATATGAGTAAGAAAGGATCTTCCAACTTCCAATAATTGTCTAATCTTCCTTTCAGCAACACTATTCTAATGTCATTGTTGAATAGTCATCAATAAGGGGGCATTTGGATTGTAGGTTACTTAAGATAAGCTAATTATGCCTTAAGTAGCTTATCTTAATTTCTACTTATTAAACTGAAGTGATTAAGTAACTTTAAATAAAAAAAACTACTTATAATTGATCATAAACCAAACTTACTTATCTCAAATAAGTTACTTATCTACTGCGGTAAGTAGAAAAAGTAACTTATTTGTGGTATCCAAATGGGCCCTAAATGTAACAAAATATTTGAAAGTTATGTAGGCCAGGGATTCAATTGGGCCCCACACATCGGTATGCATGAGATCAACTGGCGATAGACTTTGTTTGAAGACATGACGAAAAGGTAATTCTTGTGTTTTAGCCAATTGACATGCTTCACATTTAAGAGAGGAGGGGCAGTGACATTGAGGGTAGAGGCAGTAACTCGAGGTTCCAAATTATACAATCCACACAGTTCACGTCCTCCACCAATTATCTCCTTTGTCTTGAAGTCCTGAAAGAAACAATGAGAAGGATAAAAGGTGACAGAGTAGTTCAGCGTGTTAGTAAGATTACTCACAAAGAGTAAGCCAAAAAGAAACCATGTGTATATAAAACTGAAGATAAGGTAATGTGAGGACTAGGTGAAACAACTCCTTGACTAAGACTTTTGATAAAGATCCTTTTGCTAGGGAAACTGGGGAAAAAAAAAACTGATGCATTGAGAGATGAGAGGAAGGACGATGAACCTGTCATATGCTCGGTGGTTTCTGAGTTGATTACCCAAGGTGACAATCTATAGGAGGCAACAAGAGCAATCCCTGGAGTGGCAAGAAAGGTCATGATGCCATGCCAGTTTTCATGTTGGTTCTATGGATACTCACCATGGATGGATGTCCAATCATTCCAAATAGTGCCAATTGATCAACAATAAGTAAACATGGATGACCAGCAGGTGTGAGAGATCCAATGGATGGTCAATGGTTGATGGGGGCCACAACAACCTTTTCTGGTCACAATGTTTGATACAGACTACTAGCAAAAGCAAAAGCAACAGTGATTAAATGGGATGATAAGCAGCAAAAGCAGTCCTTGACCAATCAACAGAACAGTCACCACCTTGAAAAACAGTCCTAATAACCAGCAACCAGGCCTTTGAAGGTGGGCCACGTCAACCAGGCCTTTGAACAGTGATACTTGGTCAGGTGAGAAGTGGCCAGCAATAACAATCAGTGATCGGCGATAGTGGGCCTTGCGATAATGGCCCGCAACAATCAGCGATCGGCAAAGCCTGCCGTCCATGTCAACAAATGAATGGGCTGAGCAGTCAAGTGGGCTCAACAAACACTGCAACAGACAAGTGGGCTCAGCAATATCAACGGCCCAACAACTGGAAATCAGCAATCAATACCAAAAAATGAGTAGCCCACTGATGCAGCAATGAAGAGTAGAGTACCCACAATGCACCAGCAATCCTGATCAGGTTGTGCTGATAAGAGTTCCTGACGGTCTTGCACAATAGCTCACAAACAAGTGGGTTTCCGGAACATTAACAAGTGGGCCCGACTTTTGGATAAACTAGTAGCAGCAAGCATGATTTGTAGCACATATACCACAGCATCCTCACCAGAGATGCTGATCACAGTGATACTGACTGGGATGCAACATCAACCTCACCAGAGATACCTAAGTCGTACCTGTGATGGCATTCCAGCCAATCGATCTCTGATCAATGACCTATAGCAAACCATGGCATATTTACAACAGATAATAATGTTAGGTCAGAAGCAGTAGCAAACAACAGATTACTGCTGCACCGCATGAGTGGAAGAGCAGCCGTAGCAGAGAAATGATATAACGCAGCAATAAAAAATCAGTGCTCTCAATGGCCTGAAACAAATGGCACACAGAAAGCGAAAAAAAGGGACCAGCGACAGCGAGGGACACCGAATCAGCAACTGCAAGCAACAGTGATAAAACAAGATGGGCTGATCACGTCCTTAGAGATCACAGCATGATGAAGTAAGAGCAGTGATAAAGAAATCTTAGATTTGAAGTAATCTGAGATCAACAGATTAGCAGCAGCAACTTAGATCAGCAATAGCATCAGGAAGATCAGCAGCAGCGGAAAGCCAATGGCGTTCAAATCTTTTGATGAACAATAACAACAGTGAAGATTGAACAGATCTCTGAAATGATGCATCAGCAGCAAACGATGAAAGGATCCCATCCGGATCTGTTTCAATGACCCAACTGGTTGTAATGACTGTGATACCAATTACAGTTTCATTTCTCCATAGATAGATCGAGAGATCCGAACCGGATCTTTTGCTGAAGAAAATTAAAAAAGGAAGATGAACGCCTTAAACAATCAAACCAGCAAATATCAACGAGCCTTACATGATCACGTCTTCAATCGATCATCAAAACCACACAGCTATGATCTACAGCTCTACCATGTGAAAATGACAGACAGAGAGAGGGAGGGAGCGACATAACTTGTTGTGATTCACAGAGCTCCAAGGAGGGACTACATGACTACCTGTGATTCACAGAGCTCCAACCAACCTCCTTGAGCAGAAACTATGCTGCATTTATTACTTGTTCTCCATTTTCTACCTTTGTAACTTAGTAGTCTGGTAAGCTATGTTGCATTTATTGCTTGTTCTCCATTTAGTAGTCTGGTTGGTCCAGTCCCAAGCCCTACTGCTGGCCAGCTACCCTTGTACTTCACAGTAGCACACTGGTTGAGCCTGTGGTCTTCCTGTGGTGGTTTTGTTTTGTAACTTCCAGCCGCATTCCTTGCATCTTACTCGAGCTTAGCACTGAGTGTGGAAACAGTGATTGCCTGCTGTTTGTAGTTGAACTTACCATTGGCAGGATGTTATTCGTTTTAGTTTGCGGGGCTCATCTCCTTTTTCTCCCTTCTTGCCTGCTTCTTTAGCAACCATCCTCAGCCCCTACCAGGACTGGCACGAACAGTTTGGACAATGGATGTATTATGAATTCTGGTTTTGGAAGAATTAGAAGTCATGAAATTCTCAAAGTATTGATGTGCTCTTCCTCGTGCTTTCTAGTGACAATATTTTGGTCCTCTCGTCATACTTGACAATATGTATGTGCTCACTACAACTTAAGAGAGAAATGAACTCTGGTTGGTTTTACTTGAATATGCTTCTGCTTTGTGGCTTTGGCTGCGGGTATATTAATTTGGTTGCTATTGTTTCTATGCGATATTTGTCAATCGATAGTTTTTAATGTTGGGTTTAGAAGTGTTGCAACACTATCATTTTTTTTTTTTTTTATTTTCTATTGATTTGCCTGCCCATCCTTGCCTGATTACTAATTGTAACCTATTTAATCACAACGTTTCAACTTTTTTTTTTTTTTTTTTTTTTTTTTCCATCGAACTATGTTTTAAGTGTTGATATGATCAAATTAAAACCAATATTTTATAAATGCACTTGGCATAGTAAAGTTTATCCTCTGTGTTGTTTTGTAGGGATACCTTGATATTGCAGAGAAGTATTCAATTCATCCAGTATCTCTTGCAATTGGTATGTTTATCATTCTCTTTTGTGATATTAAATTACTTTACACAGTGTTTCTAATATTGATACTATCAGCCGATATTATCGTTATCGCTGCCCAGTGAGACGTAACCCATCCGATACCCTTGGAAATGAAAAAAAAAAAACCAAAATTCTTTTTATCGTGCGATATATCGCATAATATCGCACGGTTTTCTTTTTTTTTTTTTTGCGAAATCGCCGATATTAGCGATACTATCGTGTTGTATCCACATATTTACCGGAAAATCAGGAAAAAAAAGAGGAAAAATCTTTCATAAAAGGGGATTTCGATACCTGTGAAAGAAGATTGCATGATTGGAACCGTGGGGCCATTCGATCGAGAGGTTTGCCAAAGCTTGCAGGGATTTGGGAGATTTTTTAGAAAAGTTTTAGAATTTCAGGGTTTCGGGATGACAGGAACCCTATCCCTATTGCGAGAATGGCTTCGGAAGCCTTTTTTGAGGACACCATCTTCTTCAGAAGTTGGAATGAGTAGCAGCTTTGAGTGGCAGAAGCGGATTAGTTGGTGTACCACACACCAGCTATATAGCTGCTGTATTGACGTCAACAAGTTTTGTGGGTCCCATTAAGAGGTATACGTTGTATCTAAACCGTCCATCTATTTGGCGAGCTCGATGTAAGTCTTGAACCGAAAAATAAGACAGATTTAAAGAACAAGCGGACCACATTGAAAAAAGCAGTGGGAGATTGAACATCTACCATTGAAAACCTTTTGGGGGTCATAGAAGTTTCGGATCAATATGATATTTGTTTTCCCTCTTAATCCTGGTCTTTGTGACCTTATGAACATATTGGATGGAAAAAAAAACGTTATGGTGGGCCCTACAAATGTTTTAACGGTGAAAATCATTATCACAACTACTATATGTGGTGTGGTCCGTTTGAGCTTTGGATATGATTCATTTTTTGGCTCATCCTCTAAAATGATCTCGCCAAATGGATTAACGGTGTGGATATAATAAATACATCATTGTGGGGCCTATGTAATTTTGATCTCCTTTGAACCGGTCGTACAATTCAGAGCCCGAGGAGTGTTAGCGCTCGTCTTCGCACAACACGTACCCACAACAGCTATATAGCTGGTGTGTGGTACACCTGCTAATCCGCTTTCGTGAGTGGCCACGTGATGTATGGGTCTTATCCACACCGTCCATCCATTTTTTCATATCATGGTAGGGCATAAATCCAAAAATAGGCAGATCCAAGGCTCAATTGGACTACACAATGGGGATTAAACTCTTATTGTTGAAAACTTCTTGGGGCCACAGAAGTTTTGGATGGAGTTGATATTTGTGTTTTCTCTTCATCCAGGTTTACGTAACTTTATGAATAGGTTGGATGGAAATAAACATCACGGTGGGCCCTAGAAAGTTTCAATGATGGAATCATTATCGGGCACATTGCATTTCTGTGTGGTCCACTTCCTGTGGCCACTTGGCCTTGGATCTTCCTCATTTCTGGGATTATACCCTAAAATGATACGAAAAAAATGGATGGACGGTGTGGATAAGACCTACATCACGGTGGCCAATCAAAGCTGCTACCTGTTCTCAGCTGGAGACGGGCTGTGGTAGGACGCAATTCGGGTACCTTTTTTAATGGATGCGCAGAGACAGACAGACAGTCTGTAATGAGCTTTGTGGGGTCCACATTTATGTATATTTTTTATTTAGGCCGTCCATCCATCTTTTCATATAATTTAAGGACGTTATACGAAAAATTAAGCATATCAAGATCTCAGGTGGACCACACCAGAAAAACTAGTGAATGACCATTAAAAGTATTTTATAGGCCACAAAAGTTTTGGTTTACACTAATCTTTGTATATTTCCTTCATTCAGTTTTGATTGACCTTATTAACGATTTGGATGACAAATAAACTTTAAGGATCTACTTAAAGTAGGCCTTGATATATTTTTAATGGTGAACGTTCAATAATCATGGTTTCATGTGGTGTGGTCCACCTGAGATTTGGATGTACTTAATGTTTGAAAAAACGTTCTAAAAGGATCTATAAAAATGAATGGACGTAGTGGATATATAACATATCATCAAAGGTGGGCCCTACAATAAAAGTAACACCGGCTATGCAGTTACCCGCGTAACACCTAAGCCATGCCCTTAAATTAAGGGAAAGTGGATTCAGTGTGACTTGCTGCACTAAAAACGGTGGGGCCCACATAAATGTATGTATTGTATATCCATTCTGTCCATCCATTTGGAGAGATTAGTTTAGGTCATAAGACAAATAATGGGTCAAATCCAAAGCTCAAGTGGACCCCACCACACAAAACAATGGGGATTGAACTCCTACCATTAAAAACTTTGTGAGGGCCACAAAAGTTTTTGATCAAGCTGATATTTGTGTTTTACCTTGGCAAATATTTGTATGAACTTATGAACAGGTTGGATCTAAAATAAACATTATGGTGGACCCCATAAAAGTGGTTTCAAGTTTCAACGGTGGGTGTCATTGCCCCCATTGTTATCTATGGTAGGGTCCACTTGAGCTTTGGATCGGCCTAATTCTTTGGCTTAGGACCTAAAATGATCTCTCCAAATGGATGGACAGTGTGGATACAACACATACATAATGGCAAGGGCCACACCGAGGGTCCCACGCACATGTTGGTTTCAAAGCAGGAAGGTTTTCAACGGTGGGTGTCATTGTCCCCACTGTTTTTTTTTTTTTTTTTTTGGTCGGGTCCACTTGTGTTTTCATACATGTTTTGATACATTTATAAATGTTATACATTATATTTTAATATAGTTGACTTAGTTCAATCAGACAGTGCATGGCTTACAACCCTATACGAAGGAACCTATTGTCTGTACTTTTTTTTTTGAGATTTATGATTTAAAAGCGTGTATTAAAGTCTTTTTTAACCATCCCTGAAGTTTCATTGAAAAATTCAACCATTTTCCCAATGTTTTTTTTTTTTTTTGAAAGATGACGATTTCATAAAAGAAAAAACAGAAACAAGAAAATCCGCTGAGATAGCAGATCGAAACTAAAATCCTAGAAAAAGATAATCACTGTCTTTAAAAGAAGCAACATGGGTGGCCCATTCGATTTGGGCTCTTTTAGCCTTAGACAGCACAAAGTCAGCAGCCCTATGTTTTCCAAAAAGTGTGATAAATTATGTGATAGAAACGATATATCCCGTGCGATAACCGATACGTATCTGTATCCCAAGGGTGCGATACATTGCGTGATACTGATATTTCGAACACTGACTTTACATAAGTTCCCTTTCGGCTCCATTTTTGTATTCCATTCATCCATCTTTTAAACCAGGTTTATGCAAAAGTGTTTCTTTCAAAATTTCAATCTCTGACATGATTAACCTTTAGTCAGCTCAAAATTTTGAGCCATACCAGTGATGAAATGCATAGTGAAATAATTTATGCAAGAATTACATACCTTTCATTTGGGTTCACATTAGGAGTACATATTTTCTCAACATCAGTTATATACAGAAAAATCAGGTTGCCTTTGTTCTCTTATTTTCTGCAGAAGTGTCATGGCTGAGATATTTCAAAAAAAGATTCTTGTGTCTGTAACAAATTCTCATATCACAGTGTCAGTAGTCATGCAGAATCTGTGCATCTTACAAATTCTGTAATAAATTCTCAACAAACTGTGGATTTGTGCTGTGAACATGGAACTTGAATTGATAAAAATGGAAATGTTTTTGTAAAAATTGAATGTTTAGTACTTTTTTTTTCTTTGGATTTTGAACTTCCTACTACAGTGTGCTGTTAGTGGTAACCTAGAATCATTGTTTGGAGTATCCCCGATATTATCGGAATATCCTTGATATTATCTGTATCTCCAGCTCGGTGACCGATAACACTGGTAGCGATACCAATAGCTCTGGTGGTATCAGAAATTTCAGGTATCGGCGATAATCTCTAAGTATCGCTAATCTATTAATATCGCCAATGTATCGCCGATATTTTCCACTGTAAATTCTAGGTGTTGCTTGTATCGCCAATGTATTGGTGATATTTCGATAATATCATCAAAAAACTATTTATTAAAAAAAGTTTCATTTCAAATTTTTTTTAATGGGCGCATGGTTGTATGCATTATTCAAATTATCAACGATAAAATTGATAATATCGCGATATTATCGTTATTGCAACATGGGTGATTTCGATACCACAATATTTCATTTTTTTTAGTTGTCAATGATTTCCCTGCAAAATATTGTGTGTTTTCGATATTCTAAAATATCAATGGATGTTTGGATGGAAGGTTGGGTGGATTGATGGGATGACTGGATTGATTTCTTACAACAACACATGCTTTTAGGCGCCCATTAAATGGAAACTTATTATGTATGCATTCTTTTTGCAATTTTTTTTTTATTTTTATTTTTAAAAAAAATTGATTTCTAAATATGCAAATATATGTTTTTAGCATCTCTTGAAGTTTCATTGAAAAAATACTACCGTTTTCCACATCTTTCCCCAATGCTTCCCTACATTTCCGCCTATTGGCGATATTGTTAGTGATATCAATGTTGTTTCCGTATCCCTGGCCAACGAACTTGTAGCGTTACCGAACGCTGATTATAATCACCACAAGGATGGGAATTCATCTTGAAAATACGAGCTTCAATTGCAGGTCTGAATTTAGTGATCCGTTGTTCATTGAGCTATTATGCATTGTGAGTGCTGGGAGTCTGTATTGTATGTTCAGGTTTTTATTGTGTAAAATTGGGGCCCATGGTTCCGTAACACTGGAGATCCCAAGAATCACCCAGATTGGAAGATTCTAGCTGCATAAATTGTCCTTTTCTTGGTTGAATGTGAACCGTTGCTGTATCTTATTTTTTAACTGTCTATTTGTTGGCTACCTATTGAAGGCTGGATATTTTCTATGGAAGATTTTAGTCACATGACTTTCTTTCCACATTGGGACTCTAAAATTTTGTTATCAATTAAAAAAAATTATTGCTCAGGATCCACAGTGGGGCCCATAATATCAATTGTTTGGATCACTGATCCATGGCTCCACATGTACCAACTGAAAACCCAAGTGGCACTTTACATAATTTTGGCCCCATATTTTATAAGACCTGTTCATCAGCAAGGTGGATATTGAGCTTTCCCCTTGACCTTTTCGGGGCATGTTAGATGTTTTTGGTTTGAGTAGAGGAAATTTTTTTTATTGGACAGAAGAAGTGTTTCTTTGGCTCAACTCTACTGATAGCTTCTTCTTATGTGTTATATCATGGCGTACTTGGGAAAAAAAAAGGAAGATTGGAACTTTTAATGATATGACCTTGACGGCGTAAAAAATGATAGAATCAATAGAATTTTTCTGTCATTCAATGGGTGTTGGCAAGGAAAGAGTTTTGGGAGTGAGTTTTTGAGATCAGAAATTGAAGGATGGTGATTGAGGCCTGAAGGTGGGTTTAGAGAAGAAAACAGGGTGGTGAAGTGGGAGAACTACTGTTGGCCCGATCAGGACATCATGCTAAACTTTAATGGTGGCCCAGCCATAACTAGTGACATATTTAGATATGATAAATGAGATAGCAATTTGCTTTCTGTGGTCCAATTAATATCAATGCTTTGAACAAAGTAAAGGCAAGAACTCTTCTAGAAAAACTGGAATATTCAAATCTTCATCATTCAGGTCCTTTCATTGGTTGAAGTTGAGTTAGTTCATTCTATATAATGGCAGACAATAAAACTCTATCCATGGTTATTAGCTAGGATTGTTGATGAAATCTTAGAGGTAGATAGCTATCATATAGCTTATGAGACAAGAAGCGATGGAGGCTTTTGGTGTGCATACGTGTGCATGTATTTTCTCTTGGATTCCATTTCATTATATCACCCACTAATTCCGGTTGAATCGCATCATCAGGGACTTCAATTTCCTTCATCCATTATATTTTGGTACTACGGCTTGTGGAGGTCTTGAATACCCTTCCATCATCCCGTATGCCTGCACATGTGCAAGACCCAGGCTGTTCTTGAGGCAGATCCCACTATTAATGTGCCATGGCATTTTTATTAAATTTCAGTAATATTTGGTAATAATTTATGTTTCCTGATATCATCCATTGGTTCTGATTGAACCACATAGTTGAAGGATAGTTCATCTGTTATGGATCACTCCTATGGCTACTTGTGAGTGTCTCAAATCCTACTCTCACATGTGCCAGCATGTGTGCAAGATCCACATGGATCATAAGGTGGTTCCTACCATTTACGTGCTGGAGCGTGAATACCACGCTGGTCTGACCATCAGGTGGACCGTGTGTACAATGGATGTAGGTTTTTGGTGATTTCTTTTGACCATCCATGTTTTCATGCATGCACCTGATCAGCAGGACATTTCCGGGCTCTATGGCACATACACTCAGTAGCCATCACATCTCTTTATTGATGCTTCAGTCTCTTGTTGAACCATGTTTGTGGAATGCGTCTACCACCAGTAGCTGATCCTACATTCCTCAATATCTGCTTGATGGAACAATCTAACTTACCTCATTAGCTGCTGATGGTGTTTCTAGTTGGACTCCAATTTCTGTTCTCATGTTCCTCTTGTGTGCAGCTTTTGTTTTTGAAGCATCCTCTGGTGGCCAGTGCTGTTTTGGTGGGCCACCAAACCATGGCAGCTGACAGAGGTCATTGAAGCATGTAACGTGGAGCTCACGCCGGAAATAATTGCCGAGATCAACAGGGTTCATGCACTGTATCCAAATCCTTGCCCATGATCAAGCTAGTCACTATTTTATTTGTGATTATTTAAGCAGGTCCTTGTATTTTATGTCCTTCTTTCAATCATGTGGCAGGTGCAAGTTAGGGGGTGGATAGATTCCATGCATTCATATGTGCGTGTTAGAAAATAGTGTGATTAACATGCAACTAGCTTTCTGGAAATAATTTGAGGAGGTGGCCACTTCTCTGGGAGATGACAGCTCTCCCATAATCATCTGAATCTGATGTCCTACAGATCAGATGGCTGATCATCAATTGCTGCAGCTCTTCCATGATCATCAGAATTGATGTATTACAGACTGATTAGCTGATGTCAATTGGGATGTGGATGTTGATA